>PVKV010021827.1:0-36721 GCA_004027835.1 Alouatta palliata | reverse complement strand
CACCAGGGCTCTGCACACCCCAGAGGGAAATTCATTTACACCAGGGCTCTGCACACCCCAGAGGGAACGGCATTGACACCAGGGCTCTGCACACCCCAGAGGGAACGGCATTGACACCAGGGCTCTGCACACCCCATAGGAAAGTGCATTTACACCAGGGCTGTGCACACCTCAGAGGGAAATTCATTTACACCAGGGCTCTGCACACCCCAGAGGGAAATGCATTTACACCAGGGCTCTGCACATCCCAGAGGGAACGGCATTGACACCAGGGCTCTGCACACCCCATAGGAAAGTGCATTTACACCAGGGATGTGCACACCCCAGAGAGAAATTCATTTACACCAGGGCTGTGCACACCCCAGAGGGAAATGCATTTACACCAGGGCTGTGCACACCCCAGAGGGAAATGCATTTACCAGCAGAGTCCTGCCTTTTTCTCTGCAGGTGGCTCGACAGCTCCAGCCCTCCGTGGTGTGGATTGAAGATGCAGAAAAAACCTTCTACAAAAGAGTTCCCAGTGCAGAAAAGATGGTGAGGACTTCCTCATGCCTTACTTTGGCCTTTTCTTTCTTCCAAAGGAGGCCCTTTTCAGGACCTTCCTCTACTTTTCAAAAAGGTCTTGCATTTTCAAGGTAGGCAGGAAACACTGGGGCTCTCTGTAGTCGTCTCTGTCTGCCCTGTCTATATTTGAAAACATTCTGTGGTCTGACTTTATGAGACATAGTTTAGAAGGAAAGGAAAGAAAGTGTAGAAGAAAGGGGAGAGGGATTTTTCACCCAAATATACGATGCAGAGGTAAGAAACAATTTAGAGAACTCTGCTCAGTTAAAGCAAAGGGCACATATAGGAGTTATTATTAGGATTTCCTATTGTTCCTCATAATAAATAGCAAAAGGCCCAAAATTTATGAACAAAGACTGTCAACAGAACTGCTAAGTGCACAGCATTCGGGGCCTCCAGGGAGTCCTGTTTCAATTGCTTCCTTCCTTCTTTTCTCTCCTTTCAATGGTCCCCCCGCCCCACCACTTCCCCCCACAAATCAACAGCAAATTTCCCACAAGTTAAAAAAAAATGTGCAGATACACGTGATTGTTATTCCACATCAATTTGCACCAAAGCAAATAGTGGTTAACTACGAATTTCTGATTAAATTCATAAGGATTTTAATCACTTTTGATCCTTATGTATTATACATCACTCTTCACAGGTAGAGATGATTTGGATAAAGAATGGAAGTTCAATCTTTTCTTCCCCAAATGAGCCTTGATTGCCCTGTCATTTCGAAAAGTCTTAAGAGAACTCATTTATTATTTATTCTGGGAGTAGAGTAGTTAGCTCCCTCTGCTGGCGAAGTTGCTGCATTGAAGAAAAACTTGAAAAGGTCCACAAGTAGGTATGCAAAACGGATGGCAGGAATGACCGGGTTCTCCACCAGGTCCCACGTCTAAGAGAAATGCAGGGCAGTGTTTCATCCCAGGTGTCACACACCTGGAGTTGTCAGAAATTTGGCTCATCCGTGGGCAGGGACTACACCCTCTCCCACCAGACTCCCACATGGGAAGTGGAAGACACTGGCCTGGAACTCAGACCACTCACAGCATTCACACAGCTGGCTGTGTGTCCTTGAACAAGGAACTTAACCTCTCTGAGCCTCCGCTTCCTTTACTATTAAATGAAAGCATTTCAGCCCGCACGGCCTCCAAGTTCCTGAAGCCCCTGCATTCTCCCACAGTGCCCTGGGCTTGCCATCAGTGCCTAGTCGTGGAGAGCAAGGGGAGTAGGAATGTTTCTCCCAAGAGAGGCAGAGGAGCACTGGGGAAGGAGTGCTGAGAGGGGCCCTTTGAGAGAGAGCTGGAGGCAGGGAATGAAACGTGCACCCCGTAGACACCCTCGCATAAAGGGAGTGGATGTGAGGGACAGGGGACCCACCGAGGAGGGAGCTGAAAGCCGTGAAAAAGCAGCGAGCCCGCAGAACCCTGCCCCGAATCAGCCCTTCTGCTGCTGACACAGAGAGAACCTCTCAGCACCGTCCCTGATTCCCACAAACCCTGCCCATGTCTCGCTTTTTCCCTGTAGGAAATGAGGGCCATCGGAGACATGGTCTTCCTTATGGATGCACTGGATGTTTTCTCTGTTTGCTTCCCATTAGAGGAGTCAGTCATCTGCTGGGGAGGTCAACTGCACTGAGGACCAGGGGTCACACCCTGGGATAAGTCCCAGGGACTGCAAGCCAGAGTGCACCCCTGGCTCCCTGAGCATCCAAAAGGCCAGTCAAGGGGCCTAACCATCCCAGACACCAAGCTGCAAGAGGCACAAATGCCACCGCACCCCACCCCTACTATTTCCACCCCCAGCCCCAATGCCGCAGCAGGAGGAGAGGGGCGGGGGAGGACACCATCACATGTACATGCCCAGCTCTGGGCGGAACTCCAGCTCCACCCAGCCCGAGCCACACAGAGATGGCACTGCGGGGCCTGCCCCTCAGGGAGCAGGGCTGAAGAGTTCCTGCTGCCTTCTGCGTCTCCAGGACCATGACTAGGCCAGTCCTGCTGTCCTTCCCAGCCTCTGAGACTCTGTGTCTCACTCAAGATCCTCAGCCACAAGGGCCCCAGGTAGCCATAAGCACTGGACATCCACATTCTGAAGGTGACCAAAAGCCAAGGGCAGCAGAGGCTTCCACAGGTGAGAAGAGCCCAAGAGGCATCGTCACCAGCTCCTCACTGCATCACTCGGCCGCCTAGGGAGCCCAGGGTCCTTCCTCCCACCCGCCCCGGCCTCTGTCCCAAAGGCTGCCCTGATGCCAAGGGCACAGAGGCACAGAGAAGAACGTCCAGGAGGTTGGCACTCCACCAGCGACAGCCACCATACAGGCTTCAGGGCCAGCCCCGCTCCGGGCAGCTGCCTGCTGGATTGAGGGACTCCAGAAAACCCCTTGAAAATCCAGTGACTCAATGCACCTCCAGTGCCTCTGCCCATGAGGTGAGACCTCCTCCCGAGCTAAGATGCAGGGAGCTCACCGGGGATGGGGCGTGGCGAAGGTCAGTGAGGCCTCCCGAGCATGGAAGCCAAACATCCTGGGTGCAGGGACACAAGACCTCAATACCGAGGACTGCTTCGGACAGGAAATGGAGGACCCCGGTGGCAGTGGGGGACATTGATTGAACACCTCCTCTCTCCCAAGCACAATACACATGTCAGGGAAACTCCCAGCAACGCTGAGAGGAAGGCGTTGTTTGCTCTGTGCCACAAAAGAGGACAAAGGCTCCCAGAATGCGCACAGCTGCTCGGGGTCATGCTGGGATTTGGAAACAAGGTTGTCGGAATGCAGAGGCCAGGGCCTTCTCCCCGCCCTGCACAGCACAAGCTGGAAGATGCCGAGGGCAAACCACCAGCTTCACTTTCTGCCCGTGGCGTCGGCCGTCCTGGTGTACCTAAACCACACCACATCCCTGCAGCCCTCCAGCTCAGGGCGACTCTAAACATCATCCAGAAAGCTGCCTTCAGGGCCCTCTTGTGTTAGAACCAAACGGGCCCAACTCCGGAATTCTCCGTCCTCCTGTTCCCTCACACTGTCCTCAGCAACCTTTGAGAGAAGCCCTCTAGAATTTCAGGAAAGTTCAAACTCCAAGTACCCCCACCAACCACTGCCCCCAGCAGACACCTGGACCAGGCTGCTCCCCTTCTCCTCCTCCTCTAGAGCCTGCGCCTAGAGTGCACTCAGTCAGTTGTTTGTCTGAGGCGAAGGCAGTAAAGAATGAGGCGCACAGTCTGCTCCTGCATTTTCTGCCCCATTACTCTTTGTTACTTCATCTAGCAAGAGCCTCCCTGACATCACAAAAGTGCCTCCACCAAGGAATTGCGTGCTTTCTTGGGGCTGGCTGCGACTGTTGTTTCGTGGAGCTAACCGCAGAAGAGCAAATTGAAATTGCTGCATGGAAGCTAGCCACTAATTTGAAATTGCCCAAAGTAATACAGTTGTGAAGGGCTGGCAGGCTCTGCAGTCAGGCGGCAGTTTTGGAGGTTGCCAGGTGATGGTGGGTGGTTTGCTGGCGTGATGGATGAGTGCACAGGTCTCATATGTAATGGACAGCTCAGAACTGGAACAGAGGTGGTCTGAGTGCAGGGGAGCTACCAATTGAACGAGCACACCCCTTATTTCTGTCCCTGTTCATGGAACTGCACCTCACTGTCATCAAGGACGTCACTCTGACATTGCCCAGGATCAACGTTTGTTATTCAAATAGGCTGATTGATTTCAAATGTCCCTGCCATTTCAGGACACAAAGGTAGCAGTATCAGCTCCTGCCTCAGAAAGGGCAGGAATCACACTGCCATCACTATGACAACTGGGTTGCTGAGGATGGGCTCAGACCATGCAGGTATGTCTCTACCCCCATGGAGTCTCAGTCTCCAGCCTCGTCAGGACCCTCAGATCAGTCCTACTTCCACTGTTCTTTGGGCAGCTCACATGTGCACCCCACATGCCCTACCACCTGCTTTGTTCTTTAAAGGCGAGTCTCTTCTCACTACCCTACTCACCCATCAACCCACCACCATCAGCCTGCTACCCTCACCACTGTGTAGAAATTGTTCGCACAGAGTTATTAGGGTCAGGCACAGTGGCTCACACTTGTAATCCCAGCACTTTGGGAAGCTGAGGTGGGCAGATCACTTGAGGTCAGAAGTTCGAGCCTAGCCTAGCCAACATGGCGAAACCTTGTCTCTACTAAAAATACAAAAATTAGCCAGGTGTGGTGGTGCATGCTGTAATCCCCACTACTCAGGAGGCATGAATCACTTGAACCTGGGAGGTGACGATTGGAGTGAGCTGAGATTGTGCCACTGCACTGCAGCCTGGATGACACAGTGAGACTTGTCTCAAAAATAAAAGAAATTGTTCTCACAAAGTTCTTTGACATGAGAAGTGCAAGACTTTTCTGAAAACTACAAAAGCATTGTTGAAAAACTTAAAGGAAACCTAAATAAATGGGAAGACATTTTGTATTCATTGGCTGAAAGACCTAATCTTGTTAAGATGGTAATAATTCCCAAGTTGGCCTACATGTTCAATGCAATTCCCATGAAATCTCAGCTGGCTTATTTGCAGAAATTGGTAACTGATCCTAAAATTCATCCAGAAATTCAAGAGATCCAGCCAAAACATTCTTCAAAAGAAAAAGCTGGGGGACTCACATCTCCCAATTTTATTTCCCAACTTACCTCGAAGCTACAGCAATCAAGGCAGTGTGGTATTGGCCTAAGAGGAGACAGATCAATGGATCAGAATCAAGATTCCAGTAATAAAGCCTCACATTCATTTTGACAAAGGTGCCAAGATAATTGAATGCAGAAAGAATAATCTTTTCAACAAATGATGCTGGGACTACTGGATTGCTACCTGCAAAAGAAAGAGTTGGACCCCTACCTCATGCCATATACAAAAATCAACGCATAATGTATCATAGACCTAAAAACCAGGGCTAAAACTAGAACACTCTTAAAAGAAGATATAGGCATAAATTTTATGTTCATAGATTAGACAGCAGCTCCTTAGCTGTGACACCAAAAGCACAAGCCACAAAAGGAAAATTGCACTTCATCAAAATCAAAAAACTTTTTTGCTGCAAAGGACACCATCAAGAAAGTGAAAAGACAACCCACAGAATGGGAGATGTTTGCAAACCATGTACTATTGAGGGACTTATATCTATTAATAGAACCTACAAAGAAACCTTACAACTCAATAATAAAAAGCAAATAACCCGACTTTTAAAGAGGACCAACAATCTGAATACACATTTTTTCCAAAGAAGTTATACAAATGACCAACAAGCACATGAAAAAATGCAGGAACATCATTAGCCATCGGCCAAATGGGAGCAAAGATGGCCTCGACTGCGCTTGGGAAGTCTCTGCAGAGGCTTTCACCATCGCCCCTGGTGTGCTCCTCATTTCCAGGCTTCTTCTCTGCTGTCTACACTGGGGTTGAGCTTCATTTGCAGCCAGACTGTTGCCCATGGCAACGTGGCCAGATCTGACTCCCATAGGCTGGAAGTCATCCTCCCTGGGGTGCTGAACGGCCAGCCTGTCCTCGCTCATTCCTCTCCCTCATTAGTGCCGAGATTATACTAAAATAAGTCAGGTTCAAACTATTTCCCAACTGTTTCAGAGAGATATGTTTCACAACCTTATGTAACCAGGTATTTTTCAGACATGAGATGCAGGAGCTGGGCTCTTCATTGTTCCAGCAGTCAGCAAAGGAAGTCTTGTGTCCAGCTTCCAAACAACTCAGGAAAATGGGAGCACCACAGCTCATTATAGGCCCCAGTGAGCTTCCTTCCATTTGGAAATCAGCCACCACTTCCCATTCCTAGGGTCAAGGTGCTTCCTTCCTTCCCACCCTCTAAATCCAGACACCAGAAGCTGAAGAAAGGAAACACTGACAATTCAAATCCACTGGGTCATACTGGGAAGCACATTCCAAGACCCATCCCAGGACAAACGTGAAGAAATTGTGTTTGTCAGAGCTTTGCAATCACTTTAATAAATAATAAACAATAATAAACATGTTCTAAGTAAATTTGCTTTCATTTTTTTCATTTTTTTTTTTCTAAATGTGGGCCAATTTTTTTCTCTCTCTCTTCCAGAATGAACCTAAACGCCTGAAAAAACACCTTCCCAAAATCCTGAAACTCCTGAAACCAGAAGACCGGATTCTGATTGTGGGGACCACACAGCGTCCCTTTGATGCTGAACTCCAATCTTTCTGCAAAGTTTACCAGAAAATTATTTTGGTGCCCAGACCAGACTATGCTTCCAGATACGGCAAGTACCCCAGCCCCTTCCCGTGTGCATGGTAGCTGAGGCCAGGCTGTCCACCATGTGCCTGCCGGGGGGGCGGACCTTGGACTCATGAGGAGAGCAGAGCCTGCACTTGGCGGGGCGTGTGCACCTGTACCCAACACAGAGCATGTGCTGCAGATGTAAACCGCTGGGTCACGTTCTATTCTTAGCATATTTCTCTCCACCCAAGACAAAAGGAAACTGAATGAGGATTATGATTTCTGGCCCTGACAGTGACAAAAGCCCTGTGGGTGCTGATTTTTCTTGGGACAGGTAGATTAGAGTCACTCACCTTGCACCCATGCTGATGGTATCTTCCTCATAGAGCGTAGTTTCTTTTCACCAGCTAGGTTTTTTTTCTTTCTTCCAATCTCAAAGTCCAGTCCCATGATGACTTACTTAAAATGAACATTAAAATACGAGAGCTTACTTTTTCAATTCTTTCTTCTTAAATAGACAGATTCAAAATCCACTTCTTTTGAAACATGTTTTTTAATGGGAGTCACACAAGAAAAGGTCCCTGGGAGGCAAAGCAGTGGAACTGGGAAGAGCCTGGGGTTGGGGCTCTCAGGCCACCTGGCTCAGAATCCTGGCTCTGCCACTGCATAGCTGGGTGACTCTGACAAGTCAGTCACCTTCTGAGCCTCCATGTTCTCATCTGTGAAGTAGGAGGACGGTTCACGCCACCGGGCTGCTGTGACACTCACGAGGTGTTAGCAGAGCACTGGCCCTATGTGGCCCCCAGAAAGAAAGGGTGTTGGTGGCGGTGGTGGTGAAGGCGGAGGAAGAGAAGAGGTTGGCCTGGGCTGGGCAGGAGGAGAGAAGGACAGGTGGCGAATGGCAAGGGAAGCTGGGGAGAGTGCTGGCAGCCATTCTGTTACCTGCTGCTGTGTGAAAACCTCCCCAAAGGCTCAAACAGCACATCATTCCACTGAGTGCTTCTAAGGGTTGCCTGGGCAGAGCTGGGGCATTCCCCTTAACACACCTCATGATGTGAGAGTCAGACTGGACCGTGTTGATACCCAAGATCATTCACGCATGTGACTGGAGTTGCTGCTGGCCATCATGGGTGCTGAGCGGGGCCTATGTCGATCTGACAGGCTGCTCCTGGCCTCTCACTGCAGCTTCTCACACCCAGCAGCTGGGTCCCCTGAGAGTTATCTCATGAGCACATGTTTCAAGAGGTTGAGGCAGTAGCTGAAAGGATTCTTGTAACACAGCCTCACAAGCCACACAGAGTGACCATCACCAACCCTCTACTGGTTAAAAGAGGAAGGCACAGGGCCAGCCCAGATTCAAGGGCAGCCAAGGACACATGGGTGTGAATGCATGGGGTGGCTCATGGCAGGGCTGCCGTAACCCTGCACTGGCGGCAGTGGTGAGGGCTTGGAGGTGAGATGGTGATGGCGCTGCCGGCGTTAGAGATGGTGGAAGGGGTTGGCAGGGTGGGGGGTGATGGCATGTGCTAATGGAGACTGAGGTGCTTGCTGGCAGTAGGGGTGGAGGCAGTGTGGGGTGACGCTGAGGAGGTGGGCTGTGTTGGTGGTGGTGTGGGTCGCTCTGGGGAGGGTGGTAGGAGTGGTGGCACTGTCACATGTGACACTGAAGATGACAGTCAGTGGCAGGAGCAGCAGAGATGCTGGTGGCAGTGGTGGTGATCAGCATGGATGGCAGTGATTACAGCGATTACGTCAGACATGGTTTCTGTTCTTCCTTCTCCAATCACATGGGCACTGCCAAAGAAGAGGGCATGTATGGTCCTCTCTGACTGTTCATAAGTTGCTGCTCAATTTTTTTTTGTAAAAGAACAGCCCTGTCCTCCCCACATGCTCTAAACGGCTAGCTTATTGGCCACTCTGCTTGCATCATGTGCCTATTTCTGTCTTAATAAATGGCAATCTTGGCTTTATAAAGCAATGTGATACACAAAATACAGGAAGACTTTAGGTCCAGCTATTTCTGCATCTGTCTCCTGCCTTCTTCATCTTTTACGGCCTCAGAACACTCCCCATGAACCCTTTGCACCCAGCCAGCATCAAAAGAAGCAAGAGAAAACAGGATGGAGCAGTCACAGGAGATCTTACGGACTAGACCCAGGAGGGGCCAGTGTTTCCTCCAGCCAGGACATGCTGGCCAGATGAGAAACATGGATGAGGGGCAGGGCTGTCGAGCGGAGAAAGGAGACAGCAAGAGACCGGCAGGCACCACAGTCTCACCGTGGCCCACACAGCTGATGCCAGAGTTCCACGCCCCTGGCCTTAGCAGAGCCACCCTCTCTCCTCTCAGGTGCTCTTCTTTTTTCTTCCTTTTTTGTGTTGTATCTATATTTTGAGCTATGTTGATGGAATAAGGTAGGGTATTACTAATTCGAAGCGGCTGGAGCATTCTTCTGGATTCTGGACTGAATGGTTTCTATTGTTTGACAAAATATAGGCCCTTTAAAAATGAAGCTCTTGATGTATGGCTGGCAATTTTGTTCTTTTGATAAAACACCACGCATCCCGTAAGATTGAGATCACATTGCAGATTCCTACCTGAATCTCCTCAATGCACTGTGATGGGAGAAGAGTGTCCCTCCACCTGCGGGCAGATGATGAAGCCACACCAGACACTTCTCTGGGGCCCCAGTTTCTGTCCACTGAAGCACATGCTCCTCAATACTTCTGTCTTGGGGAGGGATGTGTTCAGGCCGCCATTCTGGCTGACGTCATTGACCCCCATCCAGCATTTCCTCCAGTGACCTTGAAGTTTTCAAACCACAGTGGCTGGGGCGTCCGTCTTAGAGAGAGACTGTTCCGGTCTTGCAGTGGTCAAAAGTGTTCTCTTCCAGTCCATAAAGCAAGGGCCACCAATCCAGCATGTGGACAGTGCCTTGGCCGTCTCTCCACCCGCAGTGGAGCACTAAGGTGTGCAGCAGCCCTGGCGGCCCCACTCCTCAAATTCCTCCAGGCTGCGTGGAGACCAACAATGCTGAGAAGTGAGGGGTGAAACGGTGGATCTGCAGCCTTCAGGTTCACCAGACATCATTCAATCTCTCCTTCTTTGCCCCCAAACAAAGCTGTCTCTGCAAAGAAAATCCACCCCCCAGGCTGATGGATGTCCTGTCTGGTCCCCAGAAATCCCTTTGGGCTTCCTCTCCTCCATTGTCCCAGTGCTCTCCTCCTCTTGCCTCTCTCCCTGGGCTCCATTTCACTAATAACCCAATTCATCATAGGCCCACCCCGACCCAGTGTCTGCTCAGATGGTTCCAGGGTCTGTAGACTTTTCTGCAATTCCAGGTTTCCAAGGGTCAAAAGCTCACCCACATCACTTTATTCCCCTCTCATGATTCTGTAAAACCCCAAATAAAAATGAATTTTCAGAGACTGTGTCATCTCAAGCACCAGCCAAGACACAGTCAATCCACTGGGAATGTCGGCAGCAGATGAAGGGGAGCCAAAGGCCAGATTCTCTTTCATCTGAAGAAGAGAAAGAGAACGTAGATTTGTCTGAAGATGCGAGAAGCCTTTTGCATCCAAGAGAGGAAAGTAAGGTTCAGCACTCGGCCTGAAGAGCTCCTCTGCTGCCTTCAGCACTCTGGGGTCCCTAGCCTTGGTACTCACCAACACAGGTATCGCCACACCCCAAGACTGTGGTGCATCTGTGCTCCCCACAGCCTCTAGGGCCCCCATGCTCACTGCCAGCTCCCGACTCCACCCGGCCAACCATGCTGTGCCTCCCTCCATACCTGACACCCACCGTGGGCCTCAGAGCAGCTACTTAAGGGTCGAGAACCCAGGAGTGGGTGGTTGCCTAAAAGCAATAGAAGCGATTCTCGGAAAGACCAACAGCTTGAGTTCATCAGCTGCAGGAAGGAAGCCAAGCCTGATTCTGCATCCCCTTCTCTGGGTCTTCAGATGAGCGGGCAGGTGGGCAGGTGCCACCACAGCTGGGACTGCCTCACAGAGCTCTCTTGCTGCAACTCCAGTAAAAATGGTGATCTGTGGAGAGTAACCAATGCTTCATGTATTTAGAGGAATCTTGACGGAAACTGTCCATGACTATCAAGTATCCTACACTTGAAATGGGCAGTAGCAGGTTTACATGTCCCTCTGGCCCGTGTTGGTCTCACCGCAGGTCTCCAAAGCCATGATGCCTGATCGTCCACAGCTCAGAGACACTGGCTGGCCCCACGGGACGGCTCACCTTTTCCCAGTACAGTAACTGTACTCCGTTACTAATGAGTCATCAAGTGATTACTCCTGCAAGAACGCTGGATGGTTTGGGCAGGAAACTTCCAAGACTGTGACTTGTGGCTGCACAGAGAAGCCAGGGAGAGAGTTAGTTATTTGTTGCCAGGGAGCACGTGGCCCTCACCTCTTCCCACTGATGGTTCCCTTTTGCTGCACGGGTAGGAATTTTGCTCATGCATGCCCAGAACTGAGCCTGCCTGCCTGCAACCCAGCCTGGGATGTCGACTTCAGCTTTTGGGGCCTTAACTGTGACTCTCCCATAAATCATGTTCCCTTCTAGCTTCCAGAGTCACCACTCAGACCTGCTGGTACTTCGTTTAGATGTTATAAATTCGGACAGAAGACACACGGAGTCTCAAGTGATGATGTGGTCTAGTTGTTGTTGGTTATTTTTACCATGGGCTATGTTTTCTATCTCTAACTCTGCAACAGTTATATTTAGGTAAGGATAATCTCACCCGCTGCCATCTGTCACTACACAAACAGGCTTTGAACCAATCGGTAGCTCATTTTGTGTTGTCTTTTGTAATTGGTGCTTTAATGAGGGTTAGGAAACTTCAGTGCAAGATGGAATGGAAAACAATCATTGTTATTGTAATAACAACAGTGACATAGCTACAGAAAGCGAAGTCCCCACCAAATGCCAGGCTGCTGCACTTCTGAGTGCTTATAAACACTGTTGGGCTTGTTTTTCACAGCAGCGCTGAGAAGTCAATGCTTCTATGCCTGTTTCACAGATAAGACTAGTTTGGGGCTCAAGCTTGAAGAAATCCACCAAGGAAGGAGCATCGGGGGTTCAATGATGCGTTAGGCCAATTTGGGGTCCCTGTGGCTCTCGCTGGTTTCACTGCAGGTCTCCAAACCCTGGATGCTTAAGCATCCACAGCTCAGAGAAATTGGCAGGCCCCAAGGTACAGTTCACCCTTTCCCAGCAGCTCAGCTCACCCACAGGGCCAAGGACCCCCTAACCCCCCGCCAAGTGAACTGCTGGAATAACTCCTGGCCCAAAAGCCAGATTCTCCAGCATGGTTCACAGTTACATTATAGGCCATGTTATTCCTTTACAGTAAGTACATTTTTTCGATTTTATCAGCCATTTTTGGATCAACATACTTGTATGATGTAGTCATTTAACAGACCCAGAACTAACCCCTTACCAGGCCTGACAATGCTCAGATCAGGTAGTCATGGTCATTTTTTAAACAGAGTTTCAAATACTCCTCAAGTAAGGTCAAACCATTGGGAGATATTTGACCAGATTCTCCCCACGCTGAGACTGACAGCTGCTCTCGTGAACACCCTTCACCTTCTCCGCCATCTGGATAGAATTAAATAAGTTACAGCACATCTCATTTACTTCTCTTATGCTCCCTTTACAGAACAGAGGTAGTTCTCCAAATACAGAATGACTTTAAGTATTGTAAAGGAGTTCATTCCATCTCTAAAGCTAAGCATCAAGAATTATTTCATAATTCATTTTCACAACATCCCTGTGTTCAGAATGAAATCTCTCATTTACTCCAGGTCCCACAAACCAGGGAATAGCCAGGCACTCATCTGAAGGACTCTAGTCAGCCAATGCATGTTTACAGTTGCTGAGGGGGAAAGAATAAAGGGTCAAATTGCTTTATTCAATACAATGTGTAATACAGCGTCTTACACTGAAAGGGAACTGACCCTGGCAGTAGCTGATGAAAAGTGGAATCTGCATTCTGATTCCAGATGTAAAAACAATGTAAGAAATTAACTTTATAACTAGAGAAATAAGTTAAACTACTTATCCAAATTACTTGGGAAATATAATATTCTATGAGAAGAGATGCCATTATACACCCTACGTACATTTCCAATGTTGAAAGATTGTCGACATCCTTACAGGTACCACATTAAGGCTATACTAACAGTGGTTTTATTTTTTTCCTTGTTAATTTGCAGGGGACTTGTGGATCTATAGACCTCAGGGTCGTTGATATGTGTGGCTTATGGTTGAAAATTCTCTAGAGGAAAGTATTTAGTTACTTGGCTTTGGTTCATTTGAGTCACAAATAAGTTAGATTAGAGTTCTGTGTATTCCTTTCTTGATGAGATACAACTTTCATCTGAGAGGGAGACTGGCACTGCTTTCTCGGTGGTAATCATTGTTCTCTGTGTCTTTTCTGCCATCTTGGATACAACAGTTCTGTGGAAACACATCATTGAACGCAATGGAGGAGTCCTCACCAGTGCCTTGAATGTCAGCTGCCTGGCAAAAGTCACTGACGGCTTCACTCAAGGACATATAGTCCAAGCAGTGAAAGGCGTGCTCACAGATCAGAGAATCCGGCGGCAAACTTACAAACCGCTCACCGCGGTTGAGTTTATTATGGCAATAACCAGCATGAATCCAGTGTACATAGAGGAAGAAGAGAGCTTTAAGGTAAATGGAACACCTGACGGCCAAATCTTAGCAGCAAACACTCCTCACACTGCCTTCTCCCTCTGGAGAAGTTTCATGAATTTCATGAATTGAAACTCTACCATATACAGTAAAATTTGGAAACCTGAAATTTTGGATGACAAAATCTTTGGGGTTTTAGCAGTAAAGTGTGTGTCTTCCAAATTTTGGGAAAATCATCATGTGGCCTTATATCTGTTGCAGAACTGAGTAGTACCTTCAAAAACATTGGATTCACATAGACACATATACTTATTTTGGTTTTTACTTCATATTTGGTATTATGGAATAAGTTTTGCATTGAGAAATCATTCCCTAAATAGTATAGTTCAAGCCAATGCTGTTTTGGGCCCATAATTGTCATGGAACACTTTGTTTTTCAGTTTTCAGTTCATTTGTAATAGAAAGCCACAAGATAACTCATTAAAATTGAGTTTTCCAGTGTTTGAATATGTTCTGACCTATTCACAGGACCTTTTGGATCTGAAGGAAACTTTGAGAATTATCTTTTCCAACTCCCTCCGCTATAGGAAGAGTGCCCAGGCCAGAGGGCACTCCTCAAACTCTACCTGCTCTCCTTTAAGGCAAAATAAATACAGTGGTGGTGTCTTTCTGAAGGAAGTTTCCTTGGCCAACTCCGAAAGCAAGAGAAGATGATATGCATACAGTTGAGGCCACTGCAGTAGTGGCTATGCAGCCACCAGAAGGAGAATTGAAATTCTCATCCAAGCCTCTCTGGGAGCCTGCTTAACATCAGGAAAATTTCCCTCTGAAACACAGCACTTTTCCATCAAATCTAAAACTATGATTCCTTCCTGGTTTGCCCCTAATTCTTCAGTGAAGTATTAGAAAGGTGAAAAATAGTCGTAATAATGATTCCAGCAATAATGGTCTAGCACAGAAGTTAGCGGCCTTCTTCCATAAAGGTCCAGATAGTAAATAGTTTAGGCTTTGAGAGCCATGCAGTCTCTATCACAACTATTCAACTGTGCATCATAGTACAAAAGCATCCACACACAATACAGAAATGAATGCGTTTGGCTGTGTTCCAATAAAATTTTATTTGCAAGCACAGATGACAGGCCACATTTGGCCCATCAGCCATATTTTGCTGACTCTTGCTCTAGCAAAACTGAAAAAAACAAATTAACTCTGAATGTTTACCAAGCATTCGAATTATTAATAATATTCTTGTTAACTGTTTAAACCTGTTCATCATGACTGCTATTATCCTCTTCAAATGATGCATCATATTCTTTTCTGAAATTCCCAATTTTTCCCATTTCTAAAATATTAATTTTCCGCCTTATTTTGAGGAGTTAGATATAGGGCGTGGAAGGCTATCCTTTCTCATAGCTGAACCTTTAACTTTCCAAAGTGATCTCTAGAAGTTTTTCTGTCTGTAGGTGCTTGAGGTCTGATCATCCTATCCAAGAAATTGAATACCCTTTTGTGATCCGAGATGAGAACGCATAAGCTTCACATATCCATTCTTGGCGTATTTGTTTGCTCCATTTGTTTTCGAAGGAAACTGCGTCATTTTCCCAACATTACCCTTTCCACTCAATCCTTCTGTGCTTCCATCACAGCACCAGGGCCTGGCCCTGTGCCTGGCCCCAAGTCGACGTTTAACAAATTCGTTTAGGGACACGTTCATTGAACACATGGATAGATGGAATCACACCCTCACACTCTCCTGAATAATATGATACCATTGCTATGTTTCCTTCTAGTGAGGCAAACCCTGAAAAATTTTACCTCATTGTGCTTCAAACAACATTACCTCAGACGAAGACCTTGCAGACTCTCCATACACATTCTCCCCTGCTCCACAGACATATGGAGAAAATATGTTGGATAATGACGATGATAAGTCGAATAATGTTAGCTAATGGTTACTGATTGCTTATTATGTGCCAGCCACTGTACTGACTCATTTAGACCTTGGAACCCGCTGTTTTGCACATGAGGACACTGAGATACGGAGAGGCCTGGTGGGCCAGATAATGACCCCTCAGGGACATCTACATCCTCATCCCTGGAACCCAAAGATATGTGAAGTTACACGGCAGAGGGGGATTAAGGCTGCTGATGGACTAAGCCTGCTAGACAAGGGACCTGAAGATAGATCATCCTGGATTATCCTGGTGAGTCCAGTGTAATCATGAAAAGGAGAAGAGGGAGTTGGAAGAGAGAACCAGAGACAGCAGTCCGAGAAGGATGTGTTGGTACTCCCGGTAGCCCAGCCTTGCGACCCGAAGGTGGAGCAGGGGCCACAAGCCAGAAAAGCAGGTGATCTCTGAGAGCTGCAAAAGGCAAGGGAAAGATTCTCAGCTGGAGCCTCCAGGAAGAGACACAGCCCCACAGAGACCTACCTCGATTGTCTCCCAGTGAGGCCCATTCCAGGCTTCTGACCTACAGCCCTGTGAAATCAGAAATGTGTGATTGTAAGCCACCATGTTTCTGGGAATTTGCCACAGTAGCAGTAAAATAAACAATACAAGAGGCAAGTAACAACCATAAAGTAGCAGAGCTGAAATCCACAACTTCCTCCAAAGCCAACTTAACCACACTCTCTACTGGATCTCAATAAATTAGGAGTTTATCACCTTAAGTACATGGCCACCAAACTTTACATTAAAAACAGAGCCAAGGCTAAAAGAAGGAAGAGGGAATCCCCCAGTGCCAAGAACAGAGAGGTACATCTCAAAGACAGGAACAGCCATATGAGCTAATGCGTGGCCTAGGGTGTGGAAGAACCAAACAAAGAGGCAAGGCTAGGCCCAGGAGAGACGGGATGCTGGAACTTCACAAAATTGGGACACTATGTAGGTTGCCACAAGGAAGCATTATGGAACTTGTGAACTTCTCAGGGATCTAGGTGGGGAGTAAAAGTGGCCCATAAAAAATCAAAATCCAAGCCTACACCATGTACGTCAAGTTTCCAAATTTGTGCTACCTCCATGGTCCCAGAATCTTGTTGAAATATTAATGTTTTTCAAAAAAATGATATGGTATCATTAAAACCCCTAAAGTCACATCAAAAACAAAATTAAAAACCACTCTGTATGGAAATTTAGCCAAGTCAGGGAACATAGGATTCCTACAGGAAATACCGCCCTTGCTATAGATGAGTTTGTAATAAAAAACATTATGAGCCACAAGCAATAATCCATCCCAAGGAGAGTCAGCAAATGCAAATAACAGAATAGCACTACCAAGAACTTGAGATAAAAGAACATTCTGAAAGAGACTCAAAATGAGTATGTTTAAATTAAAGACCAGAAACATTAGGGAGGAAAAACAGGCAAATTTGAAAAAGAACCAAATAGAACTTTTGATAGTGAAAAATATATAGTCATTAAAATTAAAAACTCAGGGAATAAATCATCTGTAGATTCAACAAAACTAAAGAGAAAACAAAAGAAAAAGGGAGCAAAGACAGTTGCCTAGAATGCAGCATAGAGAGAAATAAAGGATAGAAAACAGAGTTTAAGAGTTGGCTGAGCGCGGTGGCTCGTGCCTGGAATCCGAGCACTTTGGGAGGCCACAGCAGCCAGATCACTTGAGGTCAGGAGGTCAAGACAAGCCTGGCCAACATGGCAAAACCCTGTCTCTACTAAAAATACAAAAATTATCCAGGCATGGTGGTGTACACATGTAGTCCCAGCTACTTGGCAGGCTGAGGCAGAAGAATCCTTGAACCCGGGAGACAGAGGTTGCAGTGAGCCAAGACTGTGCCACTGCACTCCAGCTTGGGTGACAGAAAAAGACTCTGTCTCAAAAACAAAAAGAAAGGGTTATGAAAGATAAAATGATAAAAGCTGCTTCTTTTATGACTGGATCTTTGATATCCCTAATATCACTAGGAAGCATTAAGGGAAACATCAATCAAAGCATCCTTACAAGACCTAGTTCTGTATTTGAGTTCAGAGGCTCTTACTGAAGCAACTAGAACTGCTATGGAGGAAAGAATAAGGAGAGGTACAGAGAACAAAACAAAACTTCCCTCTCAAAATGAATCTGGGGCAGGTACGGTGGCTCACAGCTGTAATCCCAGCACTTTGGGAGGCCAAGGCACACAGATCACTTGAGGTCAGGAGTTCAAGACCAGCCTGGTCAACACGGCAAAACACTGTCTCTACTAAAAATACAAAAATTAGCCAGGTGTGGTGGTGTGCACGCCTGTAGTCCCAGCTACTCGGGAGGCTGAGGCAGGAGATGGAGGCTGTAGTGAGCCAAGATCACACCACTGCACTCCAGCTTGGGTAACAGAGCAAGACTCAATCTCAAACACACACACACACACACACACAAAATGAATCCGAAAATCAAAATTCCAAACATTTTAGGAAATGTTGTACTAAATACAATCTGACAAAATGTCTAAATTAATAAATTAAGATGTTCAAAAAATAAATGAGAGCATGACTTCCATTAGAAATGTACAGAACATTTTCAGAAAAAAGACAGAAATGAAATAAGAAGAGATAATTATGAAAAAATCTTACAAAAAGAAAGCTTAGAGAGTCAGAAGCCAAGGTCTGAATTGCAAAGAAAAAGAAAGAAAGCTTAGAAATTAAAAATATAGTAATCAGTATAAAATGGCAAAGAAAATGAAAGAGCTATAACTCTAAACTAAACATGATCAAACAGCAATCTGTGGACCAGAAGATTGTCCTGGGGAGTACCCCCCATAGCTGGCACAGAAAAACAAGAAGGTAAAATCCATAAAAGTACAAAGATGGGTTGAAGAGGCTGACCTTTATTAATAGAAGTTCTAGAAGAAAAGAATACAATAAGTATCAGAAGAACAGTAATTTAAAGACATTATTACTGAGAATTTTCCTGAATTAAAGACAGATTAAAAATAAACTCCAAGTAAAATAATTTATTAACTAATAAACTCCTAGTAACCAGCAGAACAAATAAAATAAATCTATACCTAGACATATTGTTGGGAACTTAAGAACAAGATTAAAAGCCAGTCTTAAAAGGTACCAGATTACCTACAAAGAAACAATTGGGAAATCAGACATCTCTTTAACAATCATAGATGCCAGAAGACAGCAAAATAGTATCTGCAAAGTACTAAGGAAAAACAACTGTCTGTCTAATATCTGTAACCAGCTAAAGTAGCATACAAGAGACAGGAGAAAATAGACATTTTAAGACACATGAAGCTGGGCGCCATGGCTCACGCCTGTAATCCCTGCACTTTGGGAAACTGAAGTGGGTAGCTCACTTGAGGTCAGCAGTTCGAGACCAGCCTGGTCAACATGGTGAAACCCCATCTCTACTAAAAATACAAAAATAGCCAGGTGTGGTGGCAGGCACCTGTATTCCCAGCTACTCAGGAGGCTGAGGCAGGTGAATCACCTGAATCCAGGAGGCAGAGGTTACAGTGAGCTGAGATCACACCATTGCACTCCAGCCTGGGTGACAGAGAGAGACTCAGTCTCAAAAAAAAAAAAAGGCAAACAAAGACTGAGATAGTTTCCAACTTACAGCACTTCAGAGAGCAATTTAGCAATATCAAGTAAAATTGAAGATGTTCATACCCTACAACCCTAGCAGTTCTATTTCTACATATGTGCCCTAAAGAATTTCTCTCACATAGATACAAGGAGATGGGTAAAAATTGTGAACTTCAGCTTTTTCATAATAACCAAAAATTCAGATGTCATATATCTATTAATAAGAGAATTGATAAATAACATAATGTAATCTTACAATGAAATATGACTATTATAAAGTTTATAAACCCAAATGTTTCTTAGGTTTCAGATAAAATGCAAAGGTTGAGAAAAATGCCATTGTGGGACCAGTTACGATCACTAAGTTCTTGGCTGGTATTTGGGTTCCATTATTTCCACCATGTTTTCAACAGCACCTTCCCCCAAAGTAGTTGAATGGCCACCCGTTCTTCATTGAACATGGCCCCATGTGACCCACGAGCAACCTTCACACTACCAAGAAAACCCAACCCCAGGACACAGTAGGATGCCCAGAAAAGCAGGCAACTTGGTTGGGAAGGATTGCTGATTAGATTTAGCCTGTGATTCTCTGAAATTTTTAACTCCCTGGGTTAACAAATCATGCAGAAATACAGGCTGAAGTTTCAAATCATGCAGAAATAGTCTGGAAAACCCACTGATCAAGAGTTTGTATTAAGCATACCTTAAATGCCCAAAATACAGTGGCTACTTGCCCCTTCCTGCTTAGCAGGCTTTTCTTTATTTTTAAGAGTACTGCCATGAATTCATGTCATTCTGACCTTTTCCTAAACTTCTATTGTATTTCAGAACTGGTATGCCAAAACCCCTCTGGGTAAAAAACGAGCCTTGGCGGTAACAGGAGGTAGCACAGAAAAGGCAAAGGACAGCGGGAAAAAGAAAGAAAAGAAAGAGGAAAAAGAAAAAAAGAAAAAGTAATGCCTTTCTGAAGAACCATGCTTGAGTCTCTCTCTGGGATAGAGAGGACCACAGCTGTCCAAAGAAATGATTCACCATTGCCCACCTGAAGAGTCCCTCAGGAGAAGTAACTTAGAATTGTGCAGCAGTGAGCTGATGTCTGAAACCCGCTAACCACTGCGCGTGCTGTTATGCCTTTCCCAGGCTAAACACCTAGCTCACAACTTTCCACAGCTTTAATCTACAGCAAGTTTGTATATAACCAAAATTCACTCTTGACACCGTCCACAATCTTTCCAAGTTGGACTCTTCATCTCATCAGTACTAGTTGTCCAATTTAAAATGTGGTCAAGAATATTCTAGTTTGACAACTAGTAAGTAATGAGTATCATCAGTCCACTAGCTTTTTATTAATCCATGTACACTGTGTAGTATCTTGCATCTATTTTAATAAATTAATTCTTTGCTCTAGTAATAGATTTTATATACTGAAATAAAGCTGTTGTCCTTGAACTGACTTGGTAATTTGGTTGCTGGAGATAAAACAGGATATTACAAATGAACTATTTCAACATCCTAATTTTGAAGCTGAGATAGCTACAGTCCAGGTCTCACTGCTAATACCGAGGCCTGGACATCATCACCCTAGCCTAGTCCTGGTTGGAAGGACTAAAACATTGTCAGGCCAATGACTGGATGAAAACCATGGCACAAACATGGGGTAAATGCAGAGAAGAGAAAGCCTACATGAAGATATAAAACAGAGTAAATAAGAAAAATATTAACGAGTAGGGAAAGCTCAAAAGAGAAATTTTAATTGTGTAAGGATATGAAAGGTTATTGGTGGAAGATAGCCAGTAACCCACTTCTAAATTGTGGTAAGAACACAGAGGAAGCAGACTTTAACTGAAATGGGATGGATTTAACTTGAATTTTAAGAATACCCTGTCTGGCAATTTGGGGGTAGACCACAGAAATTCATAAAATCTCCCCCTGCATAGACCAGGTCAGCAATCCAAGTATTACCAGGATTCCCAGTGGCTTGGATTATCGATGGCCAAGAAGGTTTGTGGTTTCCAGATGTCTTCTGGCCACCAGCACATCCCCAGCCCGTGTCTGTACACAGCAGACAGACACAAATCAGGACAGACAGAGACAGTCATCGGCCAACGTGCCCTGGACAGTTCCGCACTCCCCACGAAGTCATCCATCTCCTGAGTATCCTCTCGAGCAAACTGCCACCTTCAGGGTGCCCTCCACAGACTTGCCTTCTAATTACCAGAGGCTTCCCAATTTCCACAGACTCCCCTTCCCCACTTCAGACTATGTCTAGCCACAGCCCAGGCTGCCCTAAGGAATGGCAGGCTCCCCCCACCCTAACATCCCAGAGCAGTCTGACGTTCATGTCTCCAAGATGGTTCTGCCGAGATCCTTTCACGTGTCGTGGCCCAAGAAGAGAACGTCAGGGCTTGGGGATTTGATGTCCATTGCAAAGTAATGAGATCTACACTGCAAAGAAATGAAAAGTATGAGGGTCAAAATAAACCAGTTTTTGAAATTTCATTTAACTTGGTCTTAGTTTCACAACAAGCACACTTTTTTAGAAATCATAAAAACCTGTGTAGGTAACATTTAATAAACAGTAATTAAGTGATGGAAACTTGATATATATGCTTTAGAGTACCATCCAGTAGAACTTTCTGCAATGATAGAAAGTTCTAGATCTGTGATCTCCCAGTAGGAGTAGTCCATAGTCACACTAAGCTACTAGGCTACTAAGCACTCGAAATGTGGCTGGTGTAACTGAAGACCTGAATTTTTAAGTTTATTCAATGTTCATTTCAATTTAAATAGCCACATGTGGCTAGTGTGACTGATGTATTGGGCAGTACAGCTTTAGAGTAACCTAAGTTTAAAAACTGGTAAAGATAGGTAAATATCCTTTCTACATGCTCACTCCCTTTTTCCCAGCACACTAACATGAAGACATGATTTCCTAGGTCTCACTCAGCCTTTTCCCAAAGGATGGCTTCCTGCCCTGCCCAATGCTGGGTTTGTGCTGTACTTCCACATTATAAGAATTAAGGAAAGAGGAAAGAAACATAAAAAGCAGCTCAACAGTCAAAGACAGGTTTATTTTGGAGAATAAATCTGAGAGGGGCTTCTGGCTGAGTTAGGTCAGATGCATTCTTTCTTAGACAGAATATTTAAGGGTTTAGGGAAAGAGAGCTCATCACAGGCTTGGAATGTTTCTGTGTTTTTTGTCTTGCTTATCTGGGTGGGGGGAGAGTTGTGTGTCTGTTCCATATATCTTCCTGTAGCTGCAGTAGAGAACTTTAGTAGAGACAGGATTTCACCATGTTGGCCAGGATGGTCTCAATCTCCTGACCTCGTGATCCGCCCGCCTCGGCTTTCCAAAGTGCTAGGATTACAGGCGTGAGCCATTGTGCCCGGCCTAACTTCCCTATTCTAGTGCACCTAAAGGGAAAGGAATGTGCTTGTTAGGGCGCATTGTTTTACTGGGGCCCATTGCATGAGTATGAAGTTTGGTGGTTATCCAAGAGACTTTCCCCCACCCTCTGTGCCCGAGCTGTCTTATCTGTGTTTTACTGTCTGCTCTTTCTGGCTGCTTGCTGTTAGCAGAGAAGCGATTTTCTTGGAATGCATGAGGTGAGAAAGGGAGTTGGAACTGAAAGTGACAGTGTTTGTCCAAGGTGGTGGTGCTCCTGCTCTGTCACACATGGGGTCTTGAGCTCTGTCTGAAATCTTGGCTGGTGTCAGCCAGCCCTGCCTGTCAGCCAAAGATGCCCACAGTTTGCATTGCCCATGGATCAGAGGACCCTTTGTCTGTCACTGCAAAGTGCACCAGAGCCAACATGGCATAGCTCAGCACATGCTGGTATTTAATCACAGCCTGCTGCTTTGTGTGTGAGTGGGTGTGGAGAGAGGGTATAGATATGCTTAGATACAGTCACACAAGTATTCTGCGTGTTTTACACAAATGGTAACATGCCATATATACCGTTCTACCTTCTTGTGCTTTCTGCTTAATTCTGTAACTTGAATATTGTTCAATAGCAGCACATACAGAGGGGCCTCATGTTGTATTCTCTCCATACTACCCCACTTTATAGACATACCATCATTTATTTAATCAGTCCACTCTGATAGATATTTAAATTATTTTCCCCCTTTCGCTTCCGTCTTCACTGTAATAAGTGCCCTCACAGTCTTCATGGGTGTGTACCAAAAAAAAAAAACTACATAGGATTAATTCCTAGAAGGAAAATCACTGGGCCAAGTTGCCTGTGAGTCTTTCACTTGGGTAGCTGTTGACAGACTGTCCTCAAAGAGGCACTGGTCACACCAACTCAGTAGGAGAGGCCGTGGTGCCTTGTCATCCACAGAGCAGGTCAGCAAACTTTGTGAACCTGTCTGCCATCCACGCCGAAAACCCAAAGTCCTCCTGGAAGATTACAACTCCCACTTTAACAGACGCAGAAAGGAAGCATGGCAGCCCTGTGGGAGGAGATGGGAGGAAGGCAGCAGTGGGGTGGACGAGTGGAGGGGCTGTCAGAAGGAGCGGGAGACTCCTCAGAGCTCTGCTAGGGCCTCAGCTGTCCCGGGCCATTATGTGACAATTAGCTCCTCTTGAGCACATTCTGAAGTGGAGGGGACAGTAATTAATGCCATTAACCCTCATTAAGGGAGCATTCTGTGGGATGGAGTCTGATTAAAGTGGAATTTGAGCTCTCAGGTGGCTCTGCACTTAGGAATAAGTAGGTCTCAGGTCCAAAACCATTGCTGGATGTCAGGGCAGGGCTGAATAGATGCTCCTGAGACCAAGACTCTCAGGGTTTCACCAAACACCTGCGTTCAGAGACGGCCAATTGAAAAGCCCCTGATGCTAAAGAATCTGTTTCAGAGCCTTTTTAAACACATACCCACATTTAACACAAAGGCCGTAATTGTGGTAGGTGGTCACGGTGCTGTTTCACAGGAGTGACACGACTTTTAGCCACTAATGATACCATGGGATCCAAGCCACCGACATAAGTGGCTTCTCCTGTCCTTGAAAGTCTTAAGACTTTAACTGAAGAGAGTCACCCATGATGCTAACAGAAGCCAAGGAGACAGAAAAAGATGGTGGCTGCAAACCAAGCTGGCCGCCACCCAAATAACAGGATGTGGGAGACCAAAAGGACCTTGGCCCAAAACGTGTGCCTAAAAGCACCTGAAACTTCCACCACTAGCACCATCCGTTCGCTAATGCAGGGTCCCCTCGCAAGTCGGCTCCCTTTGAATGCACAGCTGCAGCACTGCAGTAGTGTTTTGGCTCACACTCCAGTTCTTTCACCAAGCACCCTCTGTGTGCTGCGCACAGTGCTAGGGGCTAAGGACGCAGGAGTGAGCTGCCTTGCAGTCTAAGGGGGAAGGACACATTAATAAAATGGCCGTACAAATAAATGTGCAAGGCCAGATAGATCCACGTGATGAGCATGAGGAGCAGGAAACCCTTCCTAGGCTGAGGGATCAGGCTGAGCACTGCCTGGCTTCATCCCTGCAAGAACCCTTTTCTGAGGGAGGGTCTGAGAGTCTATGATGAAGTGGCAGGTCTCTGACTCTTTAGCTCTTCTTAACAGCTGCACCTAGTGCCTACATAATCACCCAAGACAGTGTATTTAAGGTTCCTGGCACAGAGGGGGCAATCAGTAAGTGTTTATTGCTTTATAGATATTCAGTAAGTGAGTTTCCCACGTTGACCTTTCGAGACACGATCGGATATCAATCCAGGAGTGCAAGGAAGGTTCTGGCCTCTCCGCTGCACACTGGTTTTGTTGTCAGAAGACTGTCACAGTTCTCAAGGCCACTAACCCAGTTCCTCAACATGGCAAACAAACACAGTACCTTTTTCTGGGTCAATAGATTAAGCATCCTAGAAATATAGTCCCTTCAGTCACCTCTAATGGTTTAGAGCAAGGTTCTGACTGACCCAGAGTCAGACTTCATCCCAACTGCAGCCTGAGCAGAGCTTGGCTAAGTCCCAGCTCAGCACACAGCATTCTCCCTGGGCGTGCCTTTCATCTTTGCCTCGCTGGGCTATCATGAGGGGTAAACTGAGTCACATAGCTGGCACGATGCACAAGGGCACATTCTCAGAGAACACCACCTGCTGTTCAATTATTTCTGAGTGCCCAAAGCAGACCCACTCAGCAGAACAGCTGACATGGGGACAGTCTCTACCATCCTGGAATGAAAGTGCAGTGCTGCGATGAAGAAGGAGGAGGGGTGTGGCAGAAGGGTCCTGTGAGAAGCCCCTGGGGCCCCAAAAAAGCTGGGACCCTTCTCCAGGTCCTCCCACCACCCTTCTTCTCATTTCACTCTGCTGTTTCTCCTGCTGGGGCCACTTTGGGGGTGCCCTGCACATCTGTCCACCACCTCTTGAATATCCCTGGCTCCACCTTGGGAGCCCTTGGCCAGCCTGGCTCCCACCCTTCCTCAGGCTTCTCTCCCCAGCTGTCTGGAAAGGAAGATGAAGATGACCCGGGTGCTGTCAAGAGGGTTGTGGCTTTATGGTAAGCTTGCTGGGCTGGGCTGAGTCTAATTTCACAAACCTTGAGTGACCTTGGGTCAATCTGGCCACACACATACACACACGTAGAGCATACACACATGCATGCACACAGGGCATTCATACACACCACACTCTATGCACATGTACATGCATGATCTGTACACACTACACACATAAGCACACACACACAAAAACTACATACACACAACAAACACTGTACATAGAAACACGTGTGTATATATACACACAAGCACACAACCACTCATATACATGCATACATATACAGGCACAAAAACACACAAACACAGATACACATGCATCTATACATCCCACGTGTGCAAACCCAACACCCCCACGTGCATATGTTCACACACATGCACACACACGTAGGCATGCATGCAGTCCCACAGCCACCATTATTTCCTCAGTGGGTTCATGGCAGATGCTGCTGGTCCACACACCCCTGGGCCTCAGGCCTCTTCCCGGGGCTGCAGCAGGGACAGGAGCAACGGAATGGGGAGGCCCAGCAGATGCTGGGGTGTGTTTACTGTTTACACCGAGTTCACCAGGAAAGCAACTTCCTGCTCCCTGTGAGAGTTGGAGGAGCCCCCAGCTGCAGCAGGAAAGGCTGACGCAGACACCGCGGCTCCCAGCTGCACCGTGGGCCCAAGGAGGGCGGGAGGGGCCCCTGCTGCTCCCCAGGAGAGCGGCGTGAACCAACAACAGGCCAGAAGTGCCGCGCCACTGTGCAAGCTAATGAACTTCGCAGGATACAGCGCGGCTTCCCCGCACCGCACAGTGAGACCATGTCTGCCCAGGAAGAGCAGGATGTAGACTGAAGGAGGGATGAACTGGGACACTCCCAGGGGACCCCAGGAACCCATATTTATGTCTTCATCAATAAAAGACCTGGAGTGATCCCCCTAAAGAGGCTTCTAGCTCTGAGTTCCTCTTGTTCTTCAGACAGAGGCATTCCATATGCCAGAGGCCATGAGTTTTGGAGGGGACAAATACCTTAACCGTAGCACTCACAGTGCCTGAAAATGCCATTGCAAACTCCTTATTTTGAACTAAATCTTTCTAGTCGTCTTTTATAAAAATGTAAATATCCATGCGAGGGGTGTAAACACATATGCTTTTGTTGAATTATGACACAAGCACAGAAAAGGACTCAACACCCAAAATGCAAAGAGAAGATGTCCCCAGCTCCTGAGAAGCTCTTTGCCTAGTCACCGCCCAGGCAACTGTTGTCCTGATTTCCAGCATCCCGGGTTACTTTTACCAGGGTTTAACTTTATGCACGTGGAAGTAAAGAGTGTGTCTTTGTTTCCATCCAGCTTCTTCTAGCCATCGTTCCACTCGTGAGACTCCCCTGCAGCCTTGCACACAGCCGCAGTTTGCCCACTTCCATCACTGCATGGTGTCTCCTTGTAGATGCCACACTTAGGCTTCTTATTTTACCATCAATGGGCTCCTCTGACTCTCACAGGAAGGAGGAGGTTGGCTGTCTATTTTTTCACTGGGTCGCCCATCAAAGCTAGACTGGATAAAGAAAATGTGGCACATATACACCATGGAATACTATGCAGCCGTAAAAAGGATGAGTTCATATCCTTTGCAGGGACATGGGTGAAGCTGGGAACCATCATTCTCAGCAAACTAACACAGGAACAGAAAACCAAACACTGCATGTTCTCACTCATAAGTGGCAGTTGAACAATGAGGACACATGGACACAGGGAGGAGAACATCACACACTGGGGCCTATCGGGGGCTGGGGGCTTAGGAGAAGGATAGCATTTTTCTTCAGTTTGGGGCTATTATGAATGATGCTGCTGTGGACATCTGTGTCTGTCTCTCTGCACACATTGTTGTTAGTATATGCCTGGGAGGACAGCTGCTCACCCCAGAGCGTCATCACATGAGGTCACAGTGCCACCAAGTTTACTGCAGCAGTTGCTTCAATGTCATCGCCACCAGCGATGCATGCAAATGCCCACCACTCCACATCCTCCCACCGTGGTGTGGTCAGCCATTTTCATCATCACCACTCTGGAGTGTGTGGCGCAGTATCACATAATGGTTTTAATTTCCTCTTTTCTGATGACTACTGGGGTTGTGCATCTTTTCATATGCATAGTGATCATTTGGGTATTACAGTACTTTTTAATAAAACCCCTGCTGAGTTGGTTGTCTATTTTACCATTGGGTTGTCTATTTCTTTTTTACTAATTTTATATTTCTAGTTAGAAGCCGTTTGCAAGTGCGTGGTTGTGAGTATTATCTCCCACTCTTTAGCTTCCTTCTCACTCTCATAATGGTATCTTTGAACGAAAATAAGTTCTTGTGGTGGCTCATGCCTGTAATTTCAGCACTTTAGGAGGCCAAGGCAGGTGGATCACCTGAGATCAGGAGTTTGAGATCGGCTTGACCAACATGGTGAAATCCCATCTCTACTAAAAATACAAAATTAGCTGGGCATGGTGGTGGTTGCCTGTAATCCCAGCTGCTTGGGAGGCTGAGGCAGGAGAATTGCTTGAACCCAGGAGGCGAAGGTTGCGGTAAGCCAAGATGACACCACTGCACTCTATCCTGGGTGATAGAGTGAAACTCTGTCTCAAAAAAAATAGAGAGAGAAAAGAAGTTCTTAAGGTGAAGTTAACGTGGCTAACCAACTTTGCCTTTGTGGTTACAGTTTTTTGTGTCCTGTGTAAGAGCTCTTTGCCTACCTCAAGATTATGACACTATTGTTGCTAATGATTTTCAGAAGCTTTTATTTTAAGTTCCAGGTACATGGTCAGAATGGGCAGGTTTGTTACATAAGTAGATGTGTGCCATGGTGGTCTGCTGCACCTATCAACCCATCACTTAGGTATTAAGCCTAGAACGCATTCCCCATTTTCCCTAATGTTCTCCCCCAACCCACCCTCCTCCAACAGGCCCGTGTGTGATGATCCCCCTATGTGTCTGTGTTCACATTGTTCAGCTCCCACTTATAAGTGAGAACATGCAGTGTTTGGTTTTCTGTTCCTACGTTAGTTTTCTGAAGATAATGGCTTCCAGCTTCATCCATGTCCCTGCCAAGGACATGATCTCATCCTTTTTATGGCTGCATAGTATTCCATGGTGTATATGTACCACATTTTCTTTATCCAGTCTATCATTGATGAGCACTTGTGTTGATTCCATGTCTTTGCTATTGTGAATAGTGCTGCAGTGAACATACACATGCATGTATCTTTATAAAAGTATGATTTATATTCCTTTGGGAATATAATGTAATCGGATTGCTGGGTCAAATGGTTCCGATTCTAAATCTTTAAGGAATCATCACAGTGTCTTCCACAATGGTTGAACTGATTTACATTCCCACCAATGGTGTCAAAACATTCCTATTTCTCTACTTTTCAGAAGCTTTACTGTTCCACTTACCACATTTATATCTTCCAGTTTGCCTGGAATTGATCTTTGTTTATAGTTCAAGTTTTATTTCATAGCCACATGAATATGTGATTGATCCAATGATCCAGCACCATTTATTGAAAAGGCTGTTCTTTTCCCACTACTTTGCAGTGTCCTCTATCATTAAAAACAAGTATTTAAAAGAACAACAACAACAAACAATGACAATGTTTATGTAGACAGCGACTTGCTTACGAATCCTCTGTTCTGATCTACTGCGTCTATCGTTCTGCTGATATCACGTTGACCTGAGTTCTGTAGCTTCACAGTCATGGTCTGCACCCATAGAGTACGTCATTCCACCTTGTTTTTCTCCAAAGTGTCTTAGATATGCTTGACATTTTGCATTTCTAAAGGAATTTATAATCAGCTTATGCATTTCCACCAAAAAAACTAATATTTTAATGTAGATTATACTGAATCTATAGATCAATTTGAGAAGAATAGACATCTTTACATTACTAACTTTTCCAGTCCATGAAAGTGATATTTCCCAGCATTTGTTTTAGCTATTAAATATTCTTAAGGATGTTTTGTAATTTTCTGTATAGATATCTTACACATCTTTCCTTAGATTAACTTTTAGGTATTTGATAATTTTGCATTATAAATTACATTTTGAGGTTTTCCTTTATACCTGTTTGTTTCTGGTATATAGAAATAATTGATGTTTTGAATTAGTTTTATATCCAGCGACAAACTAAGCTTATTAACTAATTTTAATTATTTATTTTTAGATTCTATGGTGTTTTTTAAATGTCTATAGGTATATTTCCTTTGAAAAATGACAGTTTTATTTATTTGTTTGCGATTCTCATAGCTTTTTGTTTCTCCTGCTTTACTGCTCTGGCTTGGCCATTTAGTTATGATGTTGACTAGATGTGATCATAGAAGGCATCCTTGTTTCAGACCGCAGCAGGAAAATGTTCAACATTTTATCATTTAGTACAAAGTTTGATGCAGTTTTGAAACTATACTCTCTCAGATTTTGTGTGCTAAGAATGTTTATCATGCGTGGTTGTGGACTTGTAGCATATACTCTTTCTGCCTCCATGGAGATGATCACATGACTCCTTTTGTTACCATGGTTGATTTCATTGAATGATTTTTAATTGAATTTTTAATAAGATAATTATTGAGTCACATAATTAAATAATACAGAGAGGTCCTGTGTGCATTTTGCCCAGTCTCCCCCAATGGTAACATTTTGCACAACTGTGGTATAATATCACTACTACAATACACAAATTTTATTCAGACTTTGGCAGTTTTCCTTGTACTCATTTGTGTGTGTATATGTGTATGTATTAAGTTTTATCATCTTTTCAGGTTTGTGTATCCATGACCACAGCCAAGATACAGAAGAACAATTCCAGCCTCACAAGGATTTCTCATGCTGTCCAGTTCTAACCACATCTACTTCCCTCCTACTCCTCTTCCTTTAACCCTTGGCAACCAAGAATCCATCCTCCATTTCTAAAATTGCATAAAATTATATAAATAGAATAAACAGTTCGATACCTCTTAGGATTGGCTTTTTCACTCAACATAATTCCATAAGAATAAGTCCCAGGTTGCTGCATGTATCAAAGGTTCACTGCTTTTTATTGTGTGATAGTATTTTATGGTATGGATTCACTGCAGTTTGTCTAATTATTGACCTGTTGAAGGACAGCTGGGTTCATTCCAATTTTTAGCTATTATAAAGTTGCTATGAGGATTTGTGTACAGATTTTTGTGTGAATATGTTTTCAGTGAGAAACTGGGATAAGGGCCCAAGAATGCAATTGCTGGTTCTATGTATGTTTAGCTTTATAGGAAACTGTCAAGATCATGAAACCATTTTCCATAATGGCAGCACCATTTTACATTCCCAGCTGCGATGTATGAATGATCCAGTCTCTCCACATTCTCGTCAGCATTTGGTATTGTCACAATTTTTTATCTGATATATATGTAATAATTGATTGACTGAAAGTGGTTAAACCAGTGTTGCATTTTCAAGTACAAGGTTATGTTTATAGTGTATTACTTTTTGAATATCATTTTATTTTCTTTAGTAATTTTGGCTTAGAATATTTGTATCTATGTTCTTAAATGAGACTTGTTTTATAACTTTCTTCTCTGGTAATATTTTTGTTAGGTTTTATATCAAGACCTCATAAAATCAGTAGCAAAAGATTCTTTCTTTTTCCGTTCTTTGCAAGAATTTCTGTAATATTAGTATTATATTTCCTTAAAGGTTTAGTGACATTCATGAGTAAATCCATCTGTATAGAAAGGATTTTAATTTCTTAATGCATTTATGACTATTCAGATTTTCTATTTCTTCTAGTGTCAGTTTTGGTAAGTTGTGTTTTTAAGGAATTTGTCTATTTCATCTAGATTTTCAAATTTATCAGTATAAAGTTTTTCAGTATATCTTCTTACTAGCTTTAATATCTGTAAGACCTGAAATGGTGTCCTACTTTTAATTCTTTGATGTTAGTTGTTTGTGCCTTTTCTCTTTTTTCTCTCAATCAGTTTCATCAGGGCTTTATCTTTCCTTTAGAAAAAAAATTTCAAGAGCTAGTTTTTTATTGGATGACTATATTGTAATTTTTTTTACTTTATTAATTTCTGTTTTTATCTCTATCACTTCTTTCCCTCTATTTCTTGGGATTTAACTTGCTATTTTTCTTAACTTCTTGAGGATAGTTAACTCATTCATTTTTACTCTTTTTTCTTTTGGCTGTAAAGATTTAGACTCACACAATTTTTTCTGAAGATCTATCTCTTGATAGGTACTAAGATTTTGCTTTAATCTTCAAGTATGAAATATCATTATGATGCATTTTAGGGTATACATATATGCATAAGAATTAGAAGGCATATATCAAAATCAGTATGGGAATGCTTATTTTCTTTGTCACTTTCCAGGCTTTTCCTATGCAGTACATATCACATTTGCAATTAAAGTACACTCTAAATATTTTTAAGAACTATGATGTACAAGTGTAAATAAAAAGAAATTAGATCACAATTCTAAAATGGAGGCTTGGGTCACAATAATGCTCTGTGTGAAGGCATGGTAGACTGAAATGGCTTTGAAAGTTCCATAAATCGAGTAACTGCGGAAAAGTAGATTCAGTAGTGTCTCAGTCCTGATGGTAATTTTAATTTTTGTACTAAAACCTTATCTCTGTATGCCCTTAGGGAGCACATCTGAAATCCTAGGATAGGTTTTTGAAAAGCAGGTAACCTGTTCAGCAATGGGAAATGTGAGTTTTAAGGAATCAATTAATGGTTTTAAATATTACAGAAAACATTACAAAAGCTTGTATCTACTTAGCTAAACAATGGCCTGGAAGGTGAAGGGATGCATCACCTTAACATATCTGTAGAATGAAATCACTAGAGGAGAAGAAATAGGAGGAAAAGGGGCTGTACAATTTCACCCCCTGGAAACCCCACCTGCATCCCCAACCAGCAGCCACTACTCTCTCCAGTCTGGCTTAGCATCCTGTCACACGCCAAGGCCTAGGATTGGGTGTCCAAGCATGAGCTTGTCTCAAAGAGGAGACCCAGTGAGACAAAAGTGAGTGGTTCCTAGGATAACCGCCCCAACATACACACACACACACACACACACACACACACACACACACATACACACCCTGCTACCCAGCTGGCCAAGCCCACGGTGCTGCCTGTCCTGGCTGGTTCCCTTTGTGCTCTGTACTATCTCTGCTCTGAACCCAGTACCCCAATATCTGCTTCATGGGAACACCCTCTGCTGTCACAGCAGCCATCAAACCTCCAGGGTCCTAAGAAAATGGGAATATTGGATGCATAGCAAGGTCAGTTCTGGCCATGTCTAGAGAAATGTGACCAGAATGAGGTAGGGAAGGTGAAGGACAAGGCTCATTCTTGATAAGACACAGCAGCAAGGCCACACGCTGAAGCCTCTTCCCTGGGGTCAGGAGAAACTGGTAGACACAAAACTGCTAGCAGATTCCCAAGCTCACAGTGAGCTTGAGCTCTGCCTGCTGCCTCCGACCCTGTGGCGTGAGCACCACCACCTGCTACTTCCAACACAATCCACCCACAGGTGTGGCACTTGCCCTGCTGCCCAGGCTCCAATGCGTATGGGGCTCAGAGGGGTGGGGAGATCTCATTGTGTGGCAGTGAGGCCTGGATGGAAGCTGATACCAGCTAGAAACTGACACCTCCCCACGGCACACACTTGGTGGCCATGCAGGGACCTGCACTTGGCCAAGGGACCCCCAAGGCTCCCTGAGCACAGTGTGTTGTCCCCAGAGGTGAGATTGATTGACACTTGACTCAAACAGCCAGAGCAAGCGTGATAACTCCGTCTTGAAAGACGGATTTTACTCCAAGTGGAAACTAATTGATTCTCTCTCAGCCGCTTTCCCAGTTTGCTAGAATTCTACAACTGACAGATCAGCAAATGGGGAGGTTACTTTTATATAAAACAGTGAGCCACAGACTTCAAAGGGTTCTCTAAGGGAAATTTAATTACATCCTCCCCAACAAGACATCCGAAATACCCTTGCCTAGCTTTTGTGTGCGTATTTATACGAGGCACAATGCCCACGTCCTGTGACATTAGTATTTCTCTTCACATCACTGGAAAGATGAGTACTTTGGAACTGGTTGGAGCAAATTATAATGCACCCAGCCAGGGCCTTTTGTTACGCGGCCCTTCGAGGGTGGTGCCTGCCTGGTCCTCTGAAAGCCCAGGGACCACTGGAGTTCATTTGAGAACACTCTACCCCAAGTTGGTCGTGCAAATTATTTCTGCTCTAGGCAGAGTCTTTTTATTTTCCTCATGACATCGAGTGACTTTGAATCTTGCATAATACATACTCAAAAGTACACAGGGGAAAGGATTATGGCACTCCCAGGATTAAATAATGCTGATAATAATGAGCTGATGAAACTGGAACCGTCGAGGTTTGCTGTATGTCCCTGGGGCACGGTAGTGCCATGTCCAGTTGGGGAGGAACTTGTGGACTGCCAGTCTTCTGCAGATGTTTCTGTGCCATCCTCCAAATGCTTAGCATCTGGATTTGGGATACCTTGGGCCTCGTGAAACCAGCTCCTGCCTTTTCTCCTGAGTCCAGGAAAGGGAGGAGTATAGATCTTTCCGAGGTCAACCAAGGCAAAGGTGGCAACCAGACAAGAAAGGATCTCCACTGCTGCTTCATAGGCCTGTCCTCGTAGCCTTAGCTAGTGACCTTGCTGCTGGCCAGGCCGCCCTACACCCTTTGCTTTGCAAGGAACCCAGCCTCTCCTGCACCCATCATTGATCAAACTGCCAGCAGGCGTGGGTACACAAGCAGCAGCAGAGAGCTTGCCACTCCTGCAGTGATTGGCACCAGCTCTTCTCACCGGCATTGCTCCTCCAGTGGCTAAGAGTGCCCAAGCAGAGATGCCGGTCACTCGGCTCAAGGCCTCCCTCCCCGGTGAGGCTGGCAACATCCGTCCTTCCTCCAGGAGCACAGTGAGAGCCAGATGCAAAGATGGACCGTCGGGCACCTGCCCAGGGGTCCAGTTGCAAGGGACACCAACACAACACTGGGGTCACAGTGCCCTCAAGTGGAGACTTGAGAGCACTGCTCTCCATCCATTCCAGATTACGCACATGCTCTAGGATGACCCATGCACGTCAGAAATCTCTATTGTAAACATAAAGATGGAGGCATGTCATTTTGTGGATAAGTATATTTATTTGTTAATAGGAAACAGGCTATTTACCATCTCTGATAAGTAAATGCTGGACAAATATTTAAAGAATGCCCATTTTGGGCCTGCTTGGGGGACCTCCACACCTCCTCCTGCCGCTGCCTTCCCACCCACTCTGCAGATGCTCACAGGAATGGTCACCTGTGAGTAAATGGGATGTCTCTTCCTTGGGACCCTGGAACCTCTTGGGATGGGCTAGACTTGCTAGAAAAGGGAAGAAAGGGTGACTAGGACTGAAAGAAATACTCATTTAATGAACATTTTTAATTAAACCCTCACTGGGCCTGTTTCCTGCAAGGCCCCAGTTGCTAGCAACTTTGCGATGCACGGTGTGGCTCTGAAGTGTGGGCTGACTGACTGCTGGCTGGACGTGGGTCAGGGCACGGCGCAGCCTCGGGGAATGCCTGGAGCAGGGAGCCGCCATGAGGGAGTTCTCGGCCACTGTCTGCGGCTGCTTATGTCCTATAGGACATGCACAGCACAGGTAACAAGTGCACTCTGATGCCTCCCTTGTGGGTCTCACCTGGTCATCAGCCACTGACCTTTTCTCCTGGCTTCTCATCACCTGCCAAGTGCTGGCCAGAAAGGAAGTACAAGGCTTTGGCTTAAAGGTGGACCCCAGAGGTCCCGACAGCTGGAGGCTTCTGCTCACAGCTCCCCTTAGAGCAGAAGCACTTGTTCCTTCTTTTTTGTTGTTTCGTTGTTTTAGGTTTTACTGTTGGATACTAATTGTGCGTATTCATGGGGTACAGTGTGGTGGTCCGACATCTGCCTTCCTGTGTTCATTGCAGCACCATTCACGATAGTCAAGATATGGAATCAACCCAAGTGTCCATCCATGGAGGGAGGGATTAAAAGAATGTGGTATATACACAGATAGAATACTACTCCACCATGAACCTCAATGAATTTTTTCAACAACATGGATGAGCCTAGAAGACGCCGTGTTAAGTGGAATTAGCCAAGCACAGAAGGGCAAGACCTTATGTTCCTTCTGGATGGAAGGTCCAGGCAGAGCCCCCCACACTGGCCGCAGAGGGCTCACTATCACACAGTGGCACTAGCGTCAGCTGCCACAGCTGCCTGTCTGGGCCACTCGCAACTGTGCCCCAAGTATCCCCACGCAGAGATCTCTGTGCATTGCTGCATCTGTGTCTGCTAGGTTGGTTCCTAAAAGTGGCACAGCTGTGTGGAGGCTCACACATGCAGAAGGTGGTGTGAAGAATAAAGCCATAGAGCAGGGGACATGGCTTCCTGCCAGCCCTCCAAGGGGGGCTCTCCTGGACAATGGATACCCCCAGCACAGGACACCTGTCAATCATTCCTGCCAGCAAGGGAACTGCCCAAAGGCCGGTGTGTGCCACACTGAGAGAAGCAAGGCCTGGTTGGAGACATTTCCTGAATTGTCGTGTGTGCAAATGCCTTCAGGGGAACCCAGACACTGGTTGGTTCCACCCTCCCCCAGGTCACTTTTCAGTTGGAAAAGCAAGCACACCACGATGCCTGAGTCACTGCAAGCACGGGAGGACACCTGTGTCACTGCAAGCACACCACACCTGTGTCACTGCAAGCACAGGAGGACACCTGTGTCACTGCAAGCACAGGAGGACACCTGTGTCACTGCGAGCACACCACGACACCTGTGTCACTGCAAGCACGGGAGGACACCTGTGTCACTGCACGCACACCACGACACCTGTGTCACTGCAAGCACGGGAGGACACCTGTGTCACTGCAAGCACACCATGACACCTGTGTCACTGTGAGCACAGGAGGACACCTGTGTCACTGCAGCACACCACGATGCCTGAGTCACTGCGAGCACAGGAGGACACCTGTGTCACTGCAGCACACCACGACGCCTGTGTCACTGCGAGCACAGGAGGACACCTGTGTCACTGCAGCACATCACGACACCTGTGTCACTGCGAGCACAGGAGGACACCTGTGTCACTGCAAGCACAGGAGGACACCTGTGTCACTGCAAGCACACCACGATGCCTGTGTCACT
>PVKV010021826.1:0-36721 GCA_004027835.1 Alouatta palliata | reverse complement strand
GTGCAATGGCGCGATCTCGGCTCACCGCAACCTCCGCCTCCTGGGTTCAAGCAATTCTCCTGCCTCAGCCTCCCGAGTAGCTGGGACTACAGGCACGTGCCACCATGCCCAGCTAATTTTTGTATTTTTAGTAGAGACGGGTTTTCACCATGTTGACCAGGATGGTCTCGATCTCTTGACCTCGTGATCCACCCGCCTCGGCCTCCCAAAGTGCTGGGATTACAGGCGTGAGCCACCGCGCCCGGTACCTCTCTGCCTCTTACCGTCGTTTTTTATTAATAGATGGCTGCTGTCATTGCAGGGACAGAAGCTGGGGTGTGGGAGAGCCTTTCTGCCTCCCGTACAGACTTCCGACTAATTCTTCTCCATCCCATTCCTACTTTCCAGTGTACTTGATGCCTCCCATTTCTGAGCAAATTGGAATTCTATAAAAACATCAGGCTTCCTCAAGGCATTCTCTGGTTTTAATCAAATACCACACTTCTAGGTTCCAATATTATATTGCTGCCTTCTTCCCACCTATTTTTCTTCTTATTTTTATTTTTTGACACAGGGTCTTACTATGTTGCCTAGGCTGCACTTGAACTCCAGGGCTTGGCTTGGCCCTACCTCTTCTTTATCTGTGCAGTTATGTCTTTTAAAAACTAACCAGTCTGGGCGATACAGTGAGACCCCATTTCTACAAAAAATTGTAAAAATCAGGCATGGTGGTGTGTGCCTGTAGCCCTAGCTATTTGGAAGGCTGAGGTAAGAGGATCACTTGAACCCAGGAATTTTGGGTTACAGTGAGTTACGATCACACAACTGCATTCCAGCATGGGCAACAGAGCAATACTCTGTCTCAAAACAAAGAAACAAAACACTTTTTTTAGAAACCATTTTAGAAAGGTTATGGCAGGCTTCCTGATAAATGCTGCATGTTTCAATCTGCCATTTTCTGAGGACTTTCATGTTTAACAATGTATTTAATTTTCCCTCATACTTGATGAATAGTTTGGGTATAGAATTTAAAGTTTAAATAATATGGCCAGGAGCAGTGGCTCACGCCTGTAATCTCAGCACTTTGGGAGGCCAAGGTGAGCAGATCACGAGGTCAGGAGTTCAAGATCAGCCTGACCAACACAGTGAAACCTTGTCTCTACTAAAAATACAAAAATTAGCCAGGCATGACGAGTCTCAGCTACTCAGGAGGCTGAGGCAGGAGAATCACTTGACCTGAGAGGCAGAAGTTGCAGTGAGTCGAGATTGCACCACTGCCCTCCAGCCTAGGCTACAGAGCGAGACTCTGTCTCAAAAAAAAAAAAATAAATAAAAGGTTTAAATAATATTTACACTGTATTTTATAAATAAATCCAATGATGTACGTTCAAACTTGTACTTCAGAGTCTTACGTTAAATGCTTTCGGTTTTTTTAAAATGGGAGAAAATAGGCTGGGTACAATGGCTCATGCCTGTAATCCCAGCACTTTGGGAGGATAAGGTGGGTAGATCGCCTGAGGTCAGGAGTTCGACATCAGCCTGGACAACACGGTGAAACCATGTCTCTACTAAAAATACAAAAATTAGCTGGGCATGGTGGTGTGCGGTGTGCACCTGTAATCTCAGCTATTTGGGAGGCTGAGTCAGGAGAACTGCTTGAACCCAGGAGACAGAGGCTGCAGTGAGCTGAGATAGTGCCACTGCACTCCAGCCTGGGCAACACAGCAAGACCCCATCTCAAAAAAAAAAAAAGATAAAGAACAACTTCTCACATCAAGGACAAAGAAAAATAGGGCACAAATAACTTATATAAATGAAAACTTTAAAAAAAATTTTTTTTAAGTTAAAATTTTGTAGAGATGAGGTCTTGCTATGTTGTCCAGGATGGCCTTAAGCAATGCCTCCACCCTTGGCCTCCCAAAGTGCTGGGGTTACAGGTGTGAGCTACCATGCCTGGCCACAAATGAAATTTTAAGTTGAAATTTTGTATTACATCAAGAGCTGATGGTTAAGGAAAAATAAAATAAAATGAATACTAGGCAGAGACTGAAAACTTGAGGGGTGATGAAAAGTCTCAGCAAAGGAGTCCAAAAGACAATGATAATTTATTCCATTTGCATTGTCGTTCTAGTATTGAAAGCCTTTTAAATATCGAATCACAGAACACCTTTATGAGGCAGGGATATAAAATTATGCCCATTTTTAAAATAAAAAAAACAAGGCTCAGACATGCCATGCTGCACCAGTGTCCCAGAGCCAGAAGTGGAAGCAGCAGCGGGGCCACCTGCTTGTGGGGCCACCTGCTCAAGGTGCCTTTCTCAAGAAAATGTTTGGTTTCCCGTGATCTTGCTGAAGTGCTGATTAGAATGCAGTTTCCCCTGTTATTCCTCTGTTATTAGCATCTTACATTAGTGTGGGACATTTGTTACAATTAACGAACAAAGATTGCTGCATCACTACTATAACTAAAGTCCAAACTTCATTCAGATTTCCTCAGTTTTACCTTAATGTCCTCTGTTCCAGGATTCCCATCCAGGATATCACATTACGTTTGAGGTTCGTGAGAAGGGTAGCAAAGTATACCTATATTCTTGCTTCTCTACCAGGTTCCCTTTATCTACTGCTACCAGTTTAAGTATTATGCTTGGTTATTTTAATAAGTGGCTCCCATTTTTTACCAAAAGAGTTTAAAGAAAAAAATTTATTTTATTTGGGTCCCAAAATAACACTCGCCTTGTAGTCTCGCCACAGACCACATAAACCAGCTCTGCCAAACTCTAATCACTGCTCGCTTTCATTGTTGGCCCAGGCAGGAGGAAGGAACCAGCTTATTATGGGCTTGACTTAAAACTCAAAACAGATAACAGGAGAGTAGCAAACACCACTCTTTCATTTATTCATTTCTATATAGATCAACCATGAATTGGCAAAACATAACCATTCATATTTCAACGTAGAATAGCTCTTGAATTAGGGGAAATGAGGGCAAAAGGAAAGAAAAATTCTTTGCTGTCCTAAAATGGCTTTACTTGACTAGAGTAACTCTCAGTAAAAATATTTGTGGTTCACCATGTATATGTCTGTATAACATAAGCTTGGGCTGACTCATTCATTCAAAACGATGTTATCGAATGTCTCCTATGTGTGACGCCATGGTGGACTGTTTTTATTTGTCCAGTGAGCCTTCTCATTTCCCTTCCTCTGGTGACAAATCCTTCCCACCTTTGCCCAGGAGCTGGTTCACCTCATCATAGCACGCTCAGCATCTTACACAGAATGTGGCTCCCTGGGGCCAGCTCTCCTGCTGCCTGGGATTGAGAGGTGGATGCTCGCGGGACATGATGCCAGGGCTGCTGGGAAGCTCACACAGTGGGAGAGAAGCCTCCAGCCTGGGAGCCAGCAGCTCTGGTTGTCTGAGCTACTCCAGTCGCTTTACTAGCTACAGGAGCCACTAACGTTCCTTTTCGTTTAAGCCAACATAAGTTGGGTTTCTGTCTCATCTTCTCTCACTTGTCTAGAAAGAGCCTTAATAAGCACAGACATGATGTTAAACGCTGGGTATATACAGATGAACAAAATAAGCAGTGTGCATCATCAGGGGAGTACAAACTAAAACCACAATGGTATACCACAACACACACACCCAGCTGGCTAAACATGACTAACAAAACCAGTGTTGAAACAGGTGTGAGCAAATGGAACCCTCATACACTGCTGGTGAGAATGTGAACTGGTACAGCTGCTTTGGAAAACTGTTGGGAAACATGTGCCAAAGCTGAGCATATGTGTATGACATGATTCAGCAATTCCACCCAACATAAATCTGCACACGTGTTCCCATGCTCACAGCTACTGTTATAATGGCCAGAACTGTGAAATACCCAGGAACAGTATGATGGATAAAGACTTTGTGGCATGGAATACTACACAGCAATGGAATACTAAAGACACAGTGGAATACTATACAGCAATGAGATGAATGATCGAAAATTACTCACAATGTGGATGAACCTCACCAAAAACAATGGGGGAGCAAAAGAAGGCCGGCACAGAACACTACACATGGCCCAATTTCATCCACATCGGGTTCTAGAGCAGGCGAGCGGATCCCTGCTGTTAGAAGCCAGGAGTGCTCACTCTGGGCAAGAGAATAAATGGAAAGGAGTGAAGGGGCTTCGCGCTCTGGGGCTTCTCATGCTCTCTTTCCTGATCTGAGTGGTGGTAATACAAGTTCATTTTGTGAAAAACTATCAAACTGTGTATTTATCATGTGTAAATATATCCATGTTAAATGTGTAAGGTATACATTTATCGATGCATGTGTCTATACATGCCCTTTTCTGTTTGTCTATATTTCAACAAACAGTTAAAAACTAAGACAGTATTCCTGACCTCATGAAGCAAATTTGGTGGAAAAGACAGATAATAAATAACTAATAAACTAAATTTGTAATTTAAATATTGTGATGAGTGCCAAGATGCCTCCTCTCTACTGTTACCCTTCTGCTTTGAAGAATGCTTTTTCTTTTGCTCATCTGGAAGCTCTGTAGCCGTCTTGGTGACTTTACTTCCTCTCTATGGATCTTTTCTAGCTCTGTCATATTTATCCTAAAGAACAGTAACCCATAAATGAAACATTGTGGACAGATTCTCCAGGATTTGTTACAATTTCTTGTGATCTTCCTGGATTAAGACGAGCAATCTAATCTGCAAGTCTTTGTTAATACTGTGGTATCTGGAATGCCATTCTGGGAAGCCAGTATGTCTTTTCTTGGGTTAGGGTTGACCTAACCCAAGGGCATATCTTCCAATAAGTATGGTTTGGATTTTTTTTCCCTGCAGGTCTTATGTTAAGTACAATTTTTTATTATTTTTCAGTGTGTTCTGAATAATGTTTTCAGTGCATTCCCATTCTCTTGGTATTTCAGTGAGTGGAAGGGTTTAAACTTATCTGAAAGTATAAAGATTTTAACATTGACTCCCTCTTGGCTCATTTATTCAAAACTTTAATTGCTTAATACTTATCTATCCTGAAACTATGGTCCACTTGATTTTGTTCCGCTCTAATTAGTTGCATCACATTTGAATAAATGGGCCAAAAGCTGCAGATTAGAAATCTTCGTTACATGCAGATATTAATTATACACATTTGTTTTCATGTTTGTGAGTTTTCTATTCATCTTTCAAAATCCCCTTCTATTAAGAAGTCAGCTAACTTACACATTTAAATAAGAGTTGAAGAAACATAATTTCCAGAGGCCAAGGCTGACCAAAGACATGGAAAGGGATTGTACAGTTCGTGGATTTATTTGGAAACAGAGAGACGTTGTGTTTAAGGGCTGGACAGGGACAAGGGCTCCAGAGACCAGGAGGCTTGCATAACAACTGTCTAACTTTGATTATGCAGCCCTGGCCCGCAGGAGGAAATGGAAACAGAGAATGTGAGCCAAGACAGTCAAACTTCAGCTTCTTTCTTAAAGACAAAATAGCCAAAGGACAGATTCCAATTTCCTAAAAGTCATACTTCAGCCTCAGACAAATATGAATTCTACATTGTTTTTAAAATCAAATATCTTTAAGTATAGCATTTATTTACACATTTGTAACAGAGAGTTTTTATTTACAAGTGCCATAAGTACTGAATGCTAACCAGATGTGTTTTATACTGTCTTATAAAGCAAGAGAATGCATTGAGAGAAACTAAAGTTCAAGTATGAAAAAAAACCTTAGAACAAGTAGTTAAGAATTTGTTGTGTTAATAGAATTAAAGCCTCTGAAAACCCTTTGTTGAACTGTGCCTCGCCACTGACACACCATTAGAGAAATTTGCTCAGCCAGTGCCTTGGTTTTTGCAAAGCTCTTTGGGTCTTTTCTGTTCCACATCCTTTGTAAGTAAATGTGATAATGATGTTGTCATAAAGTGGCGAGAAGAAATAACGAGGCCTCTTTTTGGGAGGTGGGAGTTGGGGAGCAGGGATGATACTGTGTAGTTTGAGTTTTTCAGATGAATACAATATTTTAAACATAACAAAAACGTAATTAAAGGGTGAATAAAAACGGATAAAGTCAGGAAATGTGACCATATGATTATCTCCAATTTAAATTACACCTAGACTTTGTAAGATAAAGTAGTTTAAAAAAGCATTCAGCAACAATTTCACCTATCATTAAAAGCTCAAAATAAAATAGCTCTAAATAAAAAATAGATCTGTAGAAGAATGCTTAGGTGAAATCTTCCATAAACATATAAGAAAATCACTTCACACCCATTAAAATAGCTATAATCAACAAGACAGACAATACTAAGTGCAGGTGAGAATGTAAAGAGAACTTCACATACAGTTTGTACAGCCAACATGTATGAGAATGTCCCTGTAATTTCAAGAATGTGAAAATGCTGTTCTGGGAAGTCAGTATGTCTTTTCTTGGGTTAGGGTTGACAGACAAGGGCATATCTTCCAATAAGTATGCTTTGGATATTTTTTCCCTGTAAGTCTTATCTTACACACAATTTTTTGGTAAATCATAAAATGGTACAGTCATTTTATAAAATCATTTGATAGTTTCCTTTTTTCTTTCAAAAAAGTTTCTTTTTTGAGACAGGGTCTCGCTGTTGCCCTGGCTGGAGTGCAATGGCACAATCTTGGCTCACTGCAACCTCCGCCTCCCGGGTTCAAACAATTCTCCCACCTCAGCTTCCCTAGTGGTAGAGTGCTGCAACTACAGGCATGTGCCACCATGCCCAACTAATTTTTCTGTTGTTGTATTTCTGGTAGAGACAGGGTTTCACCATGATGCTCAGTCTGGTCTCGAACTGCTAGGCTCAGGTGATCTGCCCGCCTTGGCCTCCCAAAGTGTTGGGATTACAGGTCTGAGCCATTGCACCTGGCATCCTTCGATTTTTTAATGTCCTTTATAAATTCTGAAATGATACATTTGCATATTAAGCTACAATTGTTCCTTTAAATTTTGTAGTAATGCAGGTATTTTATTTATTCATAACTCCACATACATTCACCCCTCATGGGAGTCTCACACTAGGAATTTGCGATCTCTTGTAAGGCGAATGTCCTTATCTCTTATCTTCCTACATCCCTAACCCTGGGGTCCAACATTGGAGCTTATTCCAGGAAAGCATGGCTGCAAAGATATAACTTCCCATCCTACAGTTACCTGATCCTTTTCCCAAACTAACCCAGCCCCACTTTTCACAGAAAATCCCATCATTTGAATCTTTCTGGAATAGGACAAACAAGTGAGAGTGTTGGACAAGGTAACAATTTATAAAATGACTATACCATTTTACATTCTTGAAATTACATGGACATTCTCATATATGTTAGCTGTACCAATAGTACGTGAGGTTCCACCTTCTTTATATTCTCATTTGCACTTGATATTGTCTGTCTTGTTGATTACAGCTATTTTAATTGGTGAAGTGATTCTCTTATGTCTTTATGGAAGATTTTGACTAAGCATTCTACAGATCTATTCTCTCTTCAAGTACACTTTCCCCTGAGTTCATATCTTGGAAGTTAGGTGATGGGAAGGGAGACACTACAACAGAGGAAAACCTTTTAAAACTCACAGCTGCTTTCTCTAATTTTGTTTTATACTTTGGTGAAATTCACATGACATAAAAGTAACTATTTTGTTTTATTTTTTATTTTCTTTTTTGAGACTCTCTGTCACTGAGGCTGGAGTGCAGTGGTGCAGTCTTGGCTCACTGCAGCCTCTGCCTCTTGGGTTCAAGCAATTCTCCTGCCTCAGCCTCCCAACTAGCTGGGATCACAGGCACCTACCACCATTCCCAGCTCCACCATGCCCAGCTAATTTTTGCATTTTTAGTAGAGATGGGTTTTGCCGCATTGGCCAGGCTGGTCTTGAACTCCTGACCTCAAGCGATCCACCCACCTTGGTCTCCCAAAGTGCTGGGATTATAGGCATGAGCCACTGCACCCATCCCAAAAGTAACCATTTTAAAGTAATCGATTAGGTGAAATTTACTACATTCTCAGTGTTGTGCAACCACTACCTCTATCTTCAAAACATTCTGATTACTCCAAAATAAAAGTGGTTCCCATTAAGCAGTTAATCCCAATTCCTGCCTCCCTTGGCCCCAACAACCACCACCCCCCAATCTAATTTCTCTGTTTCTACAGATTTACCTATTGTGGATACTTCATATAAACTGAATCATACAATATGTGACCTTTTGTGCCTGGCTTATTTAGCAAACAATTTTCAAGGTTTCATCAGTATTTCATTCCTTTTTATGCCTGAATAATATTCCATTGTAGGGAAATACCACAATTCGACTGGTCCCCCTTTTTATAATTTCTGTCTCCTTACTGACATCTCATTTTGTTCATACTTTGTTCCTGTTTTTTGTTTCCACTCTTTGAGCACATTTAGGACAGTTGTTCATCAAAACTGTTTGTCTAGTAAGTCCAATACTGGGTTTCCTCAGATATGATTTCTGTCATTCCCCTGCCCCCCACCAAATGGGACATTCTTTCCTGTTTCCTTCTATGCCCTGTATTTTTGTTGTGAATACCAGGTATTTTGAACACAGAACACAGTGACTATGGGAATCAAATTCTCCCCTGTCCTCAGGGTTTGCTGTTGTTGATTGCTGAGGGCTGCAACTGTCTGTTTAGCAACTTTTGCAAACCAGTTGCACAGACTGTATTCCTGCTTGTGTGTGGTCAGCGAAGTCTTTGTTACTATATCTCATTGGTCAGCCAGTGACCTGATGGAGATTTCCTCAGATGTCTGGAGACCAAAAGAAAAGAAAAAAAAAATTCGATTCTCCCAGTCTTTCCATTTTGGCTCTGAGAGGGTCACTCCTTCAAAGCTATGGCACTCTGCCTACAACTCTGCCTTAGCCCTCACCCCCTACATGCTCCAGCAGAGGTGCAAATCTAGCCTCCTCTTAGGTCTTTTCTGAGTATTCATCCAATTCTAGGGATGCATGTTGTACTCTTTTTTCCCTAGTATATGCATGGTCCTTCCAAGCTCTCAGTCCCCCAAGAAACTTCCCCTAGCCTCCTCCTTCCAGGGTTTTTAAATTTGTCTGCTGTTTGCTCTGTTCACCTCATCCCTTGCCCCAGGCAGGCATGGGTAGTGCATGACTTTAAATCTTTCTACAGGCTGGGTGTGGTGGCTCATGCCTGTAATCCCAGTACTTTGGGAGGCTGAGGCAGGCAGATCACCTTAGGTCAGGAGTTCAAGAATAACCTGGCCAACATGGTGAAACCCCATCTCTACTAAAAATACAAAACTAGCGGGGCATGGTGGTGCATGCCTGTAATCCCAGCTACTCGGGAGGCTGAGGCAGGAGAACTGCCTGAACCTGGGAGGTGGAGGTTGCAGTGAGCAGAGATCACACCATTGTACTCCAACCTGGGTGACAACAGTAAAACTCCATCTCAAAAAAAAAATTTTTTTTTCTACAGATACTGCCACTTCCCAGAAAGCTACTCTAGCTCATGGGAGGGTGGTGGAACAAAGGTCAGCCTCTGCACCAGTCCCTTCAGGAACCAGCAGACAGGTCAGAATGAACAAGTTTTTTAAAGAAGGTCTATATTTGCCGGGCACGGTGGCTCACGCCTGTAATCCCAACACTTTGGAAGGCTGAGGTGGGCGGATCACCTGAGGTCAGGAGTTTGAGACCAGCCTGACCAATATGGTGAAACCCCATCTTTTTTTTTCTTTTTTTTCTTTTTTTAAAAAAAGAAGGTCTATATTCATCCCTTGGTTAAAAATAAGTTTTTAAGGAGGTCTATATTCATCCCTTGGTACCAAACAAGCTGCACCAAGAACATGGGCTCCTATTGTCACAGCCTCCTCTACTGTGCTAGGGAAGGACAGATGATAGTCAAGTGAAAACACCATAATATTAATATTTTTCACTGGAATTCATACGCCTTTTCTTCACCAAGCACTTGCTCAGTCGTTGCAATCGTTTTGAAAGTTTATTCTGTCAGTTTTTGGCAGTTTATGACGGTCTCAGTGGAGATTCTGATTCTTTGAGTGCCCTACTCTCCCATTTCCTGTGACATCATTTTGGTTTTGCAGTTTCTTAAACTGTAAACATAAGCTTGCCATACAACCAGTAATTCCACTCCTAGGAATCTAATCATGAGAAATGAAAACAAGTCCACACAAAGACCTACATGTGAAGGTTCACAGCAGCTTTATTCAATATAGACAAACAAGTTCTGACCACCCAAATTCTCATCAACTGGTGAATGGATAGTCAACTATAAAAAATGGAACCAGACTTTTGATTCTCTATCATTTACAAATCTCCAAAATTATCCTTAAACATGAGTGATTTCATGTCACTATCCTATCCTCCCTCAAACATATAAAGTGATTTCTTTTTTTTTTTTTTTAAAGACGGGGTTTCACCATGTTGGTCAGGCTGGTCTTGAACTCCCGACCTCAGGTGATCCGCCCGCCTTGGCCTCCAAAGTGCCTGGATTACAGGTGTGAGCTACCACGCCCGGCCAGTGATTTCTTTTTTTTAAGGCAGAGTTTTGCTCTTGTTGCCCAGGGTGGAGTGCAATATCGCGATCTCAGCTCACTGTAACCTCTGCCTCCCGGGTTCAAGCAATTCTCCTGCCTCAGCCTCCCGAGCAGTTGGGATTACAGGTGTGCGCCACCACACTCAGCTAATTTTTACATTTTTAGTAGAGACGGGGTTTCACCATGTTGATTAGGATGGTCTCGATCTCTTGACCTCATGATCCGCCCACCTCGGCCTCCCAAAGTGCTGGGATTACGGGTGTGAGCCATCGTGCCTGGCCGTAAAGTGATTTTTTAAGAGCCTAGAATGAAGACTTTATTTCTAAAATGTGGTACTGAAGATCCTCTGTAACATTTCTCCAAACTTACTTTCTAGCCTTTGCTTTTTTGTTGTTGTTGTTTTCAGACGGATCTCGGCTCACTGCAATGTCTGCCTCCCGGGTTCAAGCAATTCTCCTGCCTCAGCTTCCCAAGTAGCTGTTGCCAGGCTGGAGGGCAGTGGCCGCGATCTCAGCTCACTGCAATCTCCACCTCCTGGGTTCAAGTGATTCTCCTGCCTCAGCTTCCCAAGTAGTTGGGACTATAGGCACACACCACCACCCCCAGCTAATTTTTGTATTTTTACTAGAGACGGGGTTTCACCACGTTGGCCAGGCTGGTCTCAAAGTCCTGACCTTGTGATCCACCCACCTCAGCTTCCCAAAGTGCCGGGATTACAGGCATGAGCCACTGTTCCCAGCCAGCCTTTGCTTCTAATATTACAGCCCAGTCCTAGTGAGCAGTTTTCCTTCAGGCATCACCTGCAAATTCTTGTCATTCTACTCAAATGCCCTCTCTTCAGGAAATCTCCCTGCTTCCTCTAGTATGTCCCCATATAATCTGTATAATATAGCAATCAATTGTGATTACAGTTAGGTATATATATATTTGTTGCTTCAACTAAATACTGAAGCACTGAAACAACTATATAACATGCAATTTGTTAAGAGAGTATCTTATTCACTTTAAACTGTTAGCATAATACTAGGCACATAGTAGGGGCTTGATAAACATTTGCTGAATTCATGAATGTACAAATGTACATGACCTACAAATAAAAAAGCTAAACAAAATTTATTCAAGTCCTTGATGGTGGAAAAAAAAAGAAAATTTAAAAGGAATTAGTGAAACTGGGAATTATGGAAGATTAATTGAGAAATAAATTTAAACGAGAAAAAAATAGGGAAAATTTTATGTAGATGTTTTAATCTAAAAACTCTAGAGCTTTAGAGAAGACACTTGGCCCAGGACAGAAGCAACTACTCCAATTCCTCATGCATAAGTGCCTGTTGAATGAACAATACGACTAATTGTTAAACCAAACTTAGAGCCAGGCATATCCCAGTACTTTTGCAGGCTGAGGTGGGAGGGTGGCTTCAGCCCAGGAGTTCGAGACCAGCCTGGGCAACATAGTGAGATCCTGTCTCTAAAAAAATATATGTCAAAATTAGCCAGGCATGGTGATGCACATCTGTAGTCCCAGCTACTCTGAAGGCCGAGGTGGGAGGACGGACTGAGCCTGGGAAGTCAAGGCTGCAGTGAGCCGGGATGGTGCCACTATACTCTAGCCTGGGTGATAGAGTAACACCCTGTCTCAAAAAAGAAAAAAAGCAAACATAGAAACAAACATAAAATAAAACATTGAACACCTGCTCTGTGCCAAAAGTATGTAAAACACATACTTAGGCAAGACCCTCATCTGATTTGGGGAGTAAATGGAAAAAGCCAATGCATGCTGGGAGTCACTGCCGCCAGGACTTGTTTGGAAAGTATTTGTATTGCTGCAGATGGGACTCATTTGAATGGTGCCTCACGAAATGAACCAGGCTGGGACTGGGGGATGGTCATGGTGAGGTGTGGTCAGGTCGCTGACACATTCTGAAGAAGTGGAACTAGTCTCGGTGTTTTCACTCAGGTTTTGATCATATTTGACAGGGAGCATAATGCCTGCATGGGGCTTGTAATGGTTAAAGAAACTGAACTAAGGAGAGCCGTCAACTCACAGACAGAAGGCTTAGTTACTGCTACATATCCAACCATTGATAATACTCTTCTCCAAAGACATAAAGAAGGAATTTTCAATATACGAACATTTAAACTTTACCTTTGCTATTCTGAATTATAGATACCAAATGGCATACCATCATAAACAGATGATGGCATAGCTCTTCCAGCTAGCATGCTGATGATTTCATAGTGAAAATATTGTTTGTTTCACTAAAGCCTGCTTGAAAAATTTAAAAGCAAAACAACTCTGATCCACTGAAGATTCTGCCTAAGTATAACTAACGGTTTTAATCTATCCTCCAAAAAAAAAAAAAAGAAAAGAAGGAAAAAACCCCACTTCTCTGCAATTTAAGCATATATTTAGAAAAAAGTGTTAAGAATGAAAGAAAGCACCCATAGTCTTTGAACATCATATATTAATTTAAGAATGATATTCATGAGATAGAGCTAAAAACTATAAGATTCCTGTTAGCATTTACAAATTCACTATCAGTGAATCAAAGTAAGAGAAAATAATCAAACCAATAAATGCTGACATTAATAGGTACAAAGCTTGCACTAGGTTACACAGTAAAGCAGTCCAACAATACAAAGATGTTCTATTCAGGAAGTAAAAATAAATGCATGTTGATTGAATAAAGTTATATTAAAAATACTAACTTTTCTCTTTGTTACAAAGGCTTTTTATAGGATTCTGCTGCTGAATATAGGGTTAATTCTATACTATTGTATATCACCACCAGCCAGCCATGCTTGTACAACTTGACCTTGACTCCACAGATCATAATTGATGAGACCAAGGATGAACACATGATCCAAGCTGACCCAATCAGACTGTCTTGGAGAAATTTCACATCAAGAATCTGACCAACAGTCTGGGAAGTGCTTGAACTGTATACACACTTCATTTTGCCATGTGTTTGCCATGTCAAACACAATAAAAGCTGTTGCAGAAGACAACACTTTTTGGGAGAGGAGAATGAAGTAGACTTACAGAAAGTGGTAAGGCTAACGGAACACAAGATCTCAGAAAAAGAAAGCAAGATAGAGAATCTGAAGACGGGGTAGGCCACAAGGGTATCCCCATTCCTCTTCCCAGGACCTAGGGAGTCCCTCTACTCTTCTTGCCCTTTGAGAGCAGGATATTCTTCAATGCGCTTCCAATACATCCCCTTGTGTACTAGGGCTTATTTGAAGTGTGTTTCTGTTACTTGCCACCAGGGAGTCTTAACAACTACAACAGTCATTTCTATTCTATTACATAGTGACAATGAAAAATATGAAATCAGGATGGGCGTCTTTTTTTCCAGAAAGGACACCATTTTTGAATATAGATAATAAAAGAGAGGGCAGAATTGGGCTCCACATTATTTTTTCTTTACCTTTCGTTGATCTCCAGGGCCCTAAGCAGTTATTTTAACGAATTTTTCAGTTTTACACTTGTTATCTTGGGAAGAGGATCACTGACCTCTTCATTCTGCTGTATCTGGAAGTCCCACAATTGACTTTTTAAATTGTTTTAAAATTATTTTTTCTTATTTGCCTTCTTTATTAGCTATTTTAAAAATGTGTTTGTGGGCCAGGCGTGGTGGCTCATGCCTGTAATCCCAGAACTTTGGCAGGCTAAAGTGGATAGATCACCTGAGCTCAGGAGTTCACGAGACCAGCCTGGGCAACATGGAAAAACCCTGACTCTATAAAAAAATACAAAACGTAAGCCAGGCATGGTGGCATGTGCCTGTAGTCCCAGCTACTGTGGAGGCTGAGGTAGGAGGATCACTTGAGCCCAGGAGGTTGAGGTTTCAGTGAGCTGAGATCACGCCATTGTACTCCAGCCTGGGTGACAGAGGGAGATCCTGTCTCAGAAAAAAAAAAAGAAAAAGAACAAAAGTGTTTTTCCCTTATGTTAGTTGAAAAATCACATATCTTATTTTTGTTCATTACGTGGTTACCTTAGACATTTTATCATCTATACTCATCAAAGTCTAAATAATTTAATCTACGTCTCAGTCTTCCTCTTGAACACAAATATTCAGAACATTTTGATTTTAAGCAACCTTGTATTATTGTATATTTTTGGATTCCAGCTTAAAAACCTCTCACATTACATCATCATGATTATATTATTCAGTGTTTGACATATTTACCATATTCTTTTTGTTTTCTTGTTATTCCTTCTTGAATCTCAAACCTACTTTCTTGGATCATTTTCCTTCTACCTGAAGATGATCCTTTCATTTTAAAATGTGTGTCTATCAGAGGGAAATTCTCTAAGTTTCTATTTATCTAACATTATCTTTACTTCACTTTCATTCTGAAAGAGAGTATTTGCTGGGTATAGGAGGTTTGCTATTACTTTCTCTGAGCATACTGAAACTATCAGTCTATTGCTTCCTGGTTTCCATTGCTGCTGTTGAAGGATCAGAGTTTGCCGATACAGCCAGTCCACTCCTGGATACTTCAAAGATCTTCGTCTCATCTTTGGTAACTGCAGTTCCATTATGTTATATTTAGGTGTCAGTTTCTTTATATTTTTTGTTTGGATCTTATTTGGTTTCTCAACACAGATTTTTATAATGCATAAAATATAACGTATGTCTTATAGAATGCAGAAAAAAAAAAACCAACATAAAATGTAATATGGCCTAACAGAATCTTGCCAGCACCCTAGAAGTCCCTTGGCATTTCTCTTCCCCATCATATACCTCTCACTTTCTTCCAAAGTAATACATATCTTGATATCTTGATTGATTTATTTATTTATAAAAGATGGGGTCTCGTTATGTTGCCTGGGCCAGACTCGAACCCCTGGACTCCATCTTCCTACCTCAGCTTCTGAGTAGCTGGGACTATGAGGGCATAATACTATGCCCAGCTATCTTGATTTTTATACAAATACCCTCCTTGCTTTTTCTTCCCCCTTAGATTTTTTTCCTTACTTAAGCATGCAACCCTAAACAAGAAAGCTTAGTTTTTATTTTTTATTTTTTTGCCTATTTCTAAACTTTATGTATGTAGAATCATAAAATATAGATTTTGTTTGACTTGTATTTGCTCAGTATTTTGTTTGGGAGATTCATCTATGATGTTGTATGTAGCTCTATGCTGTTGTTCTTCCCAATTCTAAATGGTATTTCATAATAAGAATACATCACAGACTCCCACTTACCGAGGACTACAGGTGCCTGCCACCATGTCTGGCTAATATTTTGTATTTTTAGTAAAGACAGGGTTTTGCCATGTTGGCCAGGCCAGTCTTGAACTCCTGGCCTCAAGTGATCTAACTGCCTCAACCTCCCTAAGTGCTGGGATTACAGGCGTGAGCAACTGCACGCAACCCGTGTGGTTTCTTGATATACATGTGTACATGTTTCTTTGGACATTTATGTACCTAGGTATATGTGAATCTTCAAATTTTACAGATAATATCAAAGTATTTATGTCAGTTTAGAATTCCATCAGCAGTATATGAGAATACCTATTGTTCCATATCCTAATAATCGGTAGAGTTAGTCTTTTTAATATTCTTTTTAATATCCACCATTCTGGTAGGTATGCTACGGAATCTCATAATAATTTAAAATTGCTTTCCCTTTATTTTATTAATGAATTTAACACTCACATTTGTTTAGTGGCCATTTGAATTTTGTGAGGTGTTTTTTGGTATGAATGGTCTGATCAAATTGCTTACCTATTTTCCTACTGAGTTGTCTGTCTTTACCTGCCATACATACTACTTATTTACTGTTTCCAAGATACAGCCTGGCTCATGCCTGTAATAATCCCTATGCTTTGGGAGAGGCTAAGGCACTACCAAAATATAATTTAAATCATATTTAAACCATTATGTATAGACATATAATGCATTACAATTTAAATAATAAACAATTATGATTTAAATATTAATGCATTATATGCCTATTTATGGATATGGGATATCAATAGATACACATATCCTATAATAAATATTCCACATTAAAAAAAGGGTATATAATACATTATGATTTTTTAAAAATATTGTTGTAAAATACAGATACCATTAAATTTATCATCTTAGCCACTTTTAAAACCACTTTCCACAGTTCAGTAGTATTAAATACATTCATAATGTTGTGCAACCATCACAACCATCCATTTCCATAACTCTTTCCTCTTGTAAAACTGAAACTTGACACTAACTCCCCATTCTTTCTTCCCTCTGCCTTTAGCAACCAGCCTAAATCTCTCTGATTTAGACTACTCTAAGTACCTCTTGTAGGTGAAATCATACAGTATTTGTCTTTTGGTGACTGGCTATATCACTTAGCATAATGTCCACAAACTTCATCTATTTTGTAGCAGCTATCAGAATTTCCTTCCTTTTTAAGCTGAATAATATTCCATTATATGGACAGACCTGCATTTATTTATCCATCCATCCTTTGATGAACACTTGGACTGCTTCCAATGTTAAAGCTATAGTGAATAATGTTGCTGTGAACATAGATGTAGAAATATCTCATGACCCTGCTTTCAATTATTCTGGTATGTAACCAGAAGTGAAATCACTGGATAATATGGTAATTCTATTTTAAATTTTCTTAGGAACTGCTATGCTATTTTCCACAGCAGCTGTACCGTTTTACATTCCTACTATAACAGTGCACAAGGGTTCTAATTTTTCTACTTCCTTACCAGTGCTTGATATTTTCTGTTTTTTGGATAGGAGACATTCTTTTTTTCTTGAAATGGAGTCTCACTTTGTTGCCCAGGATGGAGTGCAATGGCACAATCTCGGCTCACTGCAACCTTGCCTCCCGGGTTCAAGCAATTCTCCTGTCTCAGCCCTCCACCCCAAGTAGCTGGGATTACAGGTTTGTGCCACCACACCTGGCTAATTTTTGTACTTTTAGTAGAGATGGGGTTCACCATATTGGTCAGGCTGGTCTTGAACTCTTGACCTCATGATCTGCCTGCCTCAGCCTCCCAAAGTGTTGGCATTACAGGAGTGAGCCACTACACCTGGCCTGGATAGGAGACATTCTGATGGGTGTGGGGTGGTATCTCATTGTATTTTAATTTGTATCTCCCTACCGTTTAGTGATGTTGAGCATTTTTTCATGTATGTATTGGCCGTTCATGTGTATCTTCTTGGAGAATGTCTATTCAAGTCCTTTGCCCATTTTTGAATTGAGTTGTTTTGGTGTTGAGTTTTAGGAGTTCTCTATCCCTTATCAGATACATGATTTGCAAAATTTTGTCCTATTTGTGAGTTGCCTTTTCACTGTTCATAGTGTCTGTGAATACACAAAACTTTAACATTTTCATGAAGTCCAATCTCTGTCTTTTCCTTATGTTGACTATACCTTTGCTGTCATATGTAAGAAATCACTTGCCAAATCCAATGTAGTGAAGCTTTTCTTGTTTTCTAAGGCTATTATGTAGGTCTTTGACCCATTTTGAGTTAATTTTTGTATACGGTGTTAGATAAGGTTCCAACTTCATACTTTTACATGTGGATATTCAGATTTCCCGGCACCATGTGTTAAATGAATGTCATTTCCCCATTTAATGGTCTCGGCACCATAGACAAAATTCATTTGACTAAGTATGAGAGGTTTCACTTTTGGGCTCTGTATTCTATTCCATTAGCCAATGTCTGTCTTTATATCAGTCCTACCTTGTTTTGATTATTGTAGCTTTGTAGCAAGTTTTGAAATCAAGAACTGTGAGTTCTCCAGTTTTGTTCTTTTTGTAGATTGTTTTGGCTATTCAGGGTCCCTTGAGATTCCATGTGAATTTTAGAATGAGTTTTTCTATTTCTGCAAAAAACATCATTGGCATTTTGATAGAGATTTCATTGAATCTGCAGATCACTTTGAGTAGTACTGATGTCTTAACATAGAGTCTTCCAACCCATTAATTTGGGATGTGTTTCCACTGATTTGTATCTTCTTTATTTTCTTTCAGCAATGTTTTGAAGTTTTCATTGTACAAATCTTTCACCTTCTTGGTTAATTCCTAGGTATTTCTTTCCTTTTTATGCTATTATAACAAAATTGTTTTTGTAAATTCCTTTCCAGATTGTTCACTGTTACTGTAAAGAAATCCAATCCATTTTTGTTTTTGTTTTTCTAACCAATTTTTGTGTGTACACATTGTATTCTGCTACTTTGCTGAATTTATTTATTAGTTTTCACAGGTTTTTCTTTTTTTGTAGAATCCTTAGTTTTCTACATATAGATCACACAATCTGCAAACATAATTTAACTACTTCCTTTCCTCTTGTAGACAACCTATATTTACATCATTAAAAAAAATTCTGCTAATCTTGTCTTTTGATTGGAGAGCTTAATCTATTTACATTTAAAGTGATTACTGATAAGGGAAGGATTTAGTTTTGTCATTTTGTAATTTGTTTTAGATATTCCTTATAACTATTTTGTCCATTTCCTGTATTACTTTTCCTTTGTGTTTGGTTGGCTTTTTGTGGTGAGATATTTAAGCTCCTTTCTCATTCCTTTTGTATATGTTCTGTAGCTATTTGTTTCGTGGTTTATCATGGAAATTACATTTAACATCCCAAAGTTATAACAGTCCTAAATGGAATTTATACCACTTTAACTTTAATAACACACCTAAACTCTGTTACTTTAACAGCTCTGTCACAAAATTACATCTTTAACATAGTGAGTCCCAAAACTCAAGCTAAAAATTCTTTGAAATACATTAGTCGCTTCAATTAAGTAGAAAGCAGTGTGTGAAGTTACAAACCAAAATTATAATAACATTAGCTTTTACACTAACAATAATTTTTTTTTTTTTTTTTTTTAAAGATGGGGTTTCACCATGATGGCCAGGCTGGTCTTGAACTCCTGACCTCAGGTGATCCACCCACTTCAGCCTCCCAAAGTGCTGGGATTACAGGCGTGAGCTACCGCGCCCGGCTACACTAATAATATTTTAAAGTGTAATAAGTTCTAGTGTTCTGTACTACTGTAGGATGATTATAGTTAATATATTTAGTTTCAAATAGCTAGGAGGAGGATATCAAATGTTCCTAACACAAAGAAATGATAAATGTTTGAGATGATGGATATGCTAATTACTCTGATCTGATCACTATATACATATATATCTCACGTAACTGTGTACCCCATAATGTACAATTGTTATGTGTTAATTTAAAAAATACAAAAGTATTAGTCTCTTAAAATCATGCTGAAAACAAAGAGTGGAATCACAAACAATATTATTACAATAATACAAGCTTTTATAATTGCTCATATATTTGCCTTATGGAGATCTTTATTTCTTCATTTTGTTTTGAGTTGCTATCTATGGTCCTTTCACTTTACCCTGAAGGACTTCCTTAAATATTTCTTGCAGGACAGATGTAGTGGTAACAAACCACCTCAGCTTTTGTTCATCTGAGAATGTCTTAATTTCTCCCTCACTTTTGAAAGAGAGTTTTACTGAATACTGTATCTTTTTATTTTCTTTAGGCACTTTGAAAATGTCAGCCCAGTACCTTCTGCCCTTCAAAGTTTCTAAGAAATCTACTGACAATCTTATTAAAGATGTCTTATGTGTGTGGGATTTTCTCTCTTGTTGCTTTTAAGTCTTTCTCTTTGCTTTGCATGGGTGTATCTTTGAATTCTTGTTACTTGAAGTTTGTTGAACTTGGATGTTTATATTCATGTTGTTCAACAAATTTGGGAAGTTTTCAGCCATTAATTCTTCAGATATTCTTTCTGTCCCTTTCTCTTTCTCATTTTCTTCTGAGACTCCCACAGTGCATAAGTTGGTTCTCTTCACGGTGTCGCACAAGTCTCTTATGCTCTTACGTTCACTTTTTTGCAGTCTTTTTTCTTTCTGTCCCTAAGAATTGATAATTTCCATTGCCCTATCTCCAAACTTGCTGATTATTTCTCTGCTCAAATCTGCTTCTGAATCCCTTTAGTGAATTTTTCATTTCAGTTATTATAGTTTTCAGCTGTAAAACTTCTTTTGTTTTAGATTTCATCTCTTTGTTGGTATTTCCATTTTGTTCATAAATCATTTTTTTGACTTTCTCCAGATCTTACGTTAGTTTTATGAGCATCTTTAGACAGTTTTTTAAAAGTCTTTATCTAGTAGATCTACCATCAGGTCTTCTTCACGGACAGTTTCTGTTATTTTTTTCCTTTGAAAGACTATACTTTTATGTTCTTTGTATGTCTTATAATTTTATTGTTGAAAACTGGACATTTGAATCTAATAATATGGTAACACTAAGAATCAGACCCTTCTCCTTTCCTAGGGTTTGCTGTTTCAATTTTTATTATTTTTGTTTTACTGATTGTTTCAGATTGTCTCTCTGCCAAAGATCAGCCTGAGGGATAAACTTAAAGTTTTCTCAGGTGTATTCTGACCAATACCTTTCCCTGAGCATGTGTGGTCACTTTTTAATTGTCCCTGTATATGTAGTTGCTTTTGAATCTTCCTAGTCTTTAATATGTGGCTCCAAAAGGGGAAAGAGAAAAAAAATGAAAGTGGGGGGTGCTAGCCCTTTAAATACCCTGGAAGTTGCAACAATAGTCACCTACCTCTTTGTCTGTACCTCTGTGATCAGAAGCAGCCATCAGAGCACAAATCTCTAATATTTGGAGGATAGTGCTGGCCCCCAAAAATTGTCCAGGAACCTGTGCACAGCTGCCTGTCTTGGGGCTGGGTAGCTACTACTTTGCTAAAAGCTGAAATTGACCAGAATTAACCACAATTTACTGACCCAGTCTTCCTGTAGAACAAACTTGTCTAACCCATGGCCTGTGGGCCGCATGCAACCCAGGATGACTTTGAATGCAGCCCACATGAAATGCGTAAACTTTCTTAAAACACTATGAGTTTTTTCTTTTTTTAAGCTCATCAGCTATCATTAGTGTTAGTGTATTTTATGTGTGGCCCAAGACAGTTCTTCTTCCAATGTGGTCCAGGCAGGGAAGCCAAAACATTCAACACCCCTACTGTAGAAGTTGCAAGCCTTGAATAGACTCCAGAGTTCCAAAATAGTTACATCAGATGGATTCTACCAATGCAACTGTTGTTGAGGTAGGGAGATAGATTCCTGGTGCTTCCTACTCTGCCATGTCCCCAGATCCTCTAATATATTGTCATTTAACCAATCTTCTATTGATAATCATTTGGGTTATTTGTAATTTTTTACTATTTTATACACTATAAGTGAATACCCATGTAAGAGATTTTTGTACATTCATACAAATATTTTTGTAGGACAGATTCCTAGAAGTAGAATGGCTTAACATTTAGTAAAGGCTGATCAAATGACCTACATAAAGAGTCCATCAATTCACATTTCTATCAACAATGTGTGAAAGTGCTTATTCTGGAGAGCTTTACAGTTCTCTTCTTTTAGTTCCTGTAATTTCCGTAAACCTTGCCAGATGGCCTGGTTACTGATCTCATTCAGTTTTTTGGTTTCAGTACCAGTCATACGCACTCTGAGAGATCTAATATATCCAGCTCACGTTTCTCTTTTGATCTACAGAATGGATTATATTATCTTTCTTTATAAACCTGTGTTTAACTGAGGAAATAGCTATCCTACCATGCATTTGCTCATGCCAAAAACCTGCGTTTCATATATTCGATTACTCTTCCTTCCTTTTCCCTACATCCAACTAAATCTTAAGTCCTGTTGATTTTACTTCCTAATGATATCTTGAATTCCCCCTACCTTGGTAAGGAAATCTCTTTGTCTTGGATTACTGCAGTAACTTTTACTTATTTAATTAATTTTTTTTTTTTTTTTTTTTTTTTGAGATAGAATCTTGTACTGTTTTCCAAGCTGGAGTGCAGTGGTGTGATCTTGGCTCACCGCAACCTCTGCCTCCAGGCTCAAGTGATTCTTGTGCCTCAGCCTCCTGAGTAGCTGGGATTAGAGGCATGCACCATCACAGCCAGCTAAATTTCTGTACTTTTAGTAGAGACGGGGTAGCTCCATGTTGGTCAGGCTGGTTTTGAACTCCTGGCCTCAAGTGATTTGCCCACCTTGGCCTTCCAAAGTGCTGGGATTACGGGAGTGAGCCACTGTGCCCAGGCAAGTGTAGTAACCTTTAAGTGCTGCCCTGCCTCTAGAGTTGATGCTTCCATTCACTTCATATACCACATTACAATCAGTGATTTTTCTAAAATGCAGACCTGTTAGTATGTAACTGGCTAAGTGAATAAATACACAAATAAATAATTCCCCCTCACCATGCAGACCTGGTTATGTTCCTCCCCTATAGGTTTTGGGTCCCAAACCTTCACTGTCATTTCCAAAGCCTGTTGTGATCTGGCCATTCCCCTCGTGCCCTCAACCCTCCAGCCTCACAATCATGTTCACACCACCCCATGTGAGGAAGAGGAGGAAGAGAGGTGGGGAGAGGGGAGGAGGAGGGAGGAGGAGGAGGAGGAACCAGCCAAAGAGATTAAGAAGGGAGACAAAAGAGAGTGGGAGTCTCTCTCACTCTCTTACCAATTCTTTTGGTAAAAACCAAAATAATTGTTTGAAGGAAGATCATCTGTGTTGAATGCTGCTAAACCATTTTCTAATTCTTTAACAACTCCAGATGTGTACTCTCCTGTAGCTTTCCAAAATAACTTCACATTTCTGCATCACAGACGTGATCACAGTTTTACATAGACAGTAATTTGATCCCTTCGTATCGACTGTCAACTCTAATAGACTGTTAAGAGCTATGCTTTATTATTATACTCAACATGCACTCAATGAAAATGATACACTGATACACATATGTGTAAGTCCTCAAGGAATTCATGTACTGTTTGGGGAAAACAGACGGTAACTGCCATTCATAACATAAAGCAGAGAGAAATGAGTCCTGGTGTAGCAGAGTAAGTGGGGTGCTATGGGAGCACCATGAAGCTGGAGAATGCTTCTTGGAAGGCATGATATTTAAGTTAGGGATTGAGGGAAAGAGAAGGCTATCAAAAAGTGGAGGCTTGAGGCTTTAAAAGAATAATCCTTGTACACATAAAAGAAAAGCCAGTCATTTCCACAATACAGTTCTTAATAAAAATGCCACGAATCCTTGGGTATAGTTTGAAAACTCCATTCACATATCTGGCAGAATTAAAACTAAAATTTTCTTTAAAAACAAAAACAGCACAATAAAAACAGCTAATATTAATTTTTCATCCTCCTAGACACTATTCTAATGGGAATGAAAATGATGATATCATCTTCCAGTAATGGGGAAAAAATGAGGCTCTGGACAAACACTATGTTTTGATTTATTAAACCTCAAGTGAACTTCTCTTTATCCCCCACATGAATGATGGGTTACATCAGTTGCCAAAGTCGTCTTTTTCAATAAATACTTTTGTAAATACTGTGGTCACCCTGGTTTACAGCCATATCCTTCAGACAGTATATCAGTGGAAAAGAATCCCCATTCCCAGCAAATGTTAAAACTACCATATGTGTAATTTTCTCACAAACCTCATGCTAAGCATGGGTTTCAGGGTTTGCAGAAGGAAAATTGTAGGGAAAAGAACAGTTCTGGAGCTGTGGCTATGGCTGCCTGCTTTCCAAGCCCAGAACACCACACCCTACAGTATGAAAGAGAAACAACCTACAAAATCTCGAATTTATCTCATTTTAAAGATAGAAACCTTGGGGACTAGTGGCTCACGGCTATAATCCCAGCACTTTGGGAGGCCGAGGCAGGCAATCACCTGAGGTCAGGAGTTCAAGACCAGCCTGGTCAACATTGAAATCCAGTCTCTACTAAAAATACAAAAATTAGCTGGCGGGTGCCTGTAATCCCAGTTACTTGGGAGGCAGAGGCAGGAGAATTGCTTAAACCCGGGAGGCGGAGGTTACAGCGAGCCAAGATCACACCATTACACTCCAGCCTGAGCAACAAGAGAAAAACTCTGTCTCAAAAAAAATAAATAAATAAAAAGATAAGAACACCGAGTTCCAGAAGGGAAATGTGACTTATGCAATCCTCACTGTGAGGCAAGCGGCCTAGCTGAGGTCTGAACTCCAGTTCTGACTCTTTTGCAGTGATCTGTCACCAAATTCGGGTACGCAAGCCATCTAGTTTTCATCTCAAAGGCATCTGAATATGTGTCTTTCAGTGTCTGTTGTGGGGGAAAAGAAACACTGACCAATGAGTTTTCAATTTGCCTGAAAAGGCATTTAGCTTCTGTGACGCTTCAGTTTTCCTCCTCTGTAAACTGGAGGATAAGAGCACACATCAGTGGGTGTACAGTGCCTACCAAAGAACCAGGCATCCGGCAGCCAGTAGGTAGGTGCTCATTCATGGTGGCTTCTTTGTTTCTCTCCCATCTGGCTCTTTTTATCACCTGTCAGGTATACTGTATATAGGAACAGGTAAGAACCTGATTCTGCCAATGAGCAAACCAAAAATGTCTACTCCTAGGTTACTTTAAAACTCTACAAAACGACTTCAATGCTGAATAACATAAATAACATTTTTAGCTTTGACTGCACACGCTTGTGGTAAAAAATGACTTAATGTAGTTTTTAAGAAGGGAAATTAAACTATAAATACCAAATGTGGTTTTCTTTGTACAAAGTTTGTCCTGTAATTTAAACTCTTCCTGAATTCTTGCCAGAATATTACAAGTGTTAAAACAGGTTGGTTTAGATAAGCAAAAACAATTTCCTGCTGTAGGGACACAGTATAAACTCACTATATCCATCCAAGCCCAAACTTATAAAATGCTAAATGTTAAAATCCAGACCTAAAACCAATTGTTAGGTAAATCTTGCATTTCTGCAGTTGCATGAATTACCTACAATAAGGGATACCGGAGGAATAACAAGTTTTAGGGGTAGGGGGAGGAACAGAGACAATAGTATGCTTTGTTCTTGTAGATGTGCCAAGGCAGTGCTTGGGAGAGATCAAAGCAAGGTGACCAAATGGAAGCTGGCAATTTAAGCTGAGTAGGAAGCTCAGGAAAGAGCTCAGAACTTAAAACAGATATGCAACTCATTAGCATATAGTAAAGCAATGTGATTAATAGAGGTGCTCATTTATGCTTATTTAATGAATGAAACAGATCATAAGGGAGAGCAAGAATGGTAAGAGAGGAGGGCCAAGAGGAAACTTGGGAGCATCATCGTTTAAGACATGGACAAAGGTTGTGGTGGAGGGGAACCAGTACGAGGTATTGAGAAAAAAAGTCAGAAAAGTAGAAGAGCAGATTGACTTCCAAGAGTTGGGTAACCAATTAAAAAAAAAAAAAAAAAAAGACGAGAAAAAAGAAGCCTAGTAGATAGGTTTGGAGTCACTGGGACTTTTGAGACTGGAGTTTTCTAAGAGCCATAAATGCAGGGGCAGAATGTGGTAGAATAAGGAATAAATGATAAGTGAATACATGGAGGCATTTCGTGTAGATTATTTTTTAAAGAAATGGAGCAGAGAATGGCATGAAGGAATAAAGGCAGTTTCAGGACAGCCAAACAGGATATAGGAAGATTATTTTTGGCTAATGGATGCTTAGGTAGGCTGAGAACAGATTAAGATTATACAAACTGCCATGCTCCTGATTCAAGGGTGCTGTCAGACAGGCTCCACTGTGACCCCACCTGGACATAGTCACTGTCCATCACTTAGGCTGTAATGTAATGCTAGATAGTTTAGGCTACTTAAGACTTTGCAATCAGCTTTGGGTCATGTCCGAAAGGATGGAAACTGGGGATGTATGGGTTCATACCCAAGACTAGATGGTAAACTTCATGACACAACACCAAGGTATTGGTGACCAAATTTCTCACCTTTTAACATTGATATATGATCTTTTGCTGTCATGGACAAGTTCATGATAATGCTCTCTTCAGTCATGATATGAAAACCTACTGGCCACTCACATGTTTATCTAGTTTATTTTTTGTTCCCTCCAAACTAGACTATGACAGATTTTTTTTTCTTTCTTTTCTTTTCTTTTTGTTTCATTTCTTTTAGAGACAGGGTCTTGCTGTGTCACCCAGGCTGGAGTGTAATGGCATAATCATAGCTCACTGCAGCCTCAAACTCCTGGGCTCAAGTGATCCTTCCACCTCAGCCTCCCAAGTAGCAGGGACTACAAACATATGTGCCACCTTGCCCAGCTAACTTCTAAATGTTTTCTAGAGATGGGGTCTTGCTTTGTTGCTCAAGTGATCCTCATGCTTTTTGGCCTTCCAAAGTGCTGGGATTACAGGCTTAAGCCATTGCACCAGGCCCAGACTGGTATCCTTGATTTGTGTTACATTTATGGTAGAGCTTCCCTTATTTCATCAGCAGAATACATTTAAAAACATATGACGCAGCAGGCGTGGTGGCTCATGTCTGTAATCGCAAAACTTTAGGAGGGTGAGCAGGAGTATCGCTTGAGCCCAGGAGTTCGAGACCAGCCCTGGCAACAGAGTGAGACCCCCATCCCTACAAAAAAAAAAAAAAAAAAAAAAAAATGGAGATGGAGGAGATCATGGCAGATGGGAGCCAGGACTAGATTGCAGCTCCCATGCAGAGGCTTGCACTGTGAATTTTAGCTCCAGATTGACTGCAAGAACAAACCAGAAATCCCAAGAGGACCCACAGCCCCTCTGAAGGAAGTGGACTGCTCCTGCAGAACCCAGGAGACACTCCAACTACTGTGAGTGGCCCAACTGCGGAAGCGGGAAAGGGAAACCCTCCTCTCCCAAACACATACCCCCACTGGAGAAGCTGAAGTTCTGTTTGCAGGAGAAGTTTCTGACTTTACCTGAAGCTGAGTCAAGATAGAAAGCTGAGTGAATACAGGGGTAGAGGAAGCAGCAGAAAGGTCCTGGGAGCTCACTGGGTCCCCAAGCAGCCCATTCCTACCTGACACCACAGGGATCCATTGGGAGGGTGGCCAGAGGAGCAGGGGGAAAACTCTACAGGGAGAAGGAATTCTCTAGCTGAACTTTGTAACAATTTGAATGGGGCAAGAAGCTTCCTGGCCAGAACTTGGCGGGAAGGCACAAATCTGGTGTGGAGATATCACAGGCCGGGGAAGAACTAAAGCCCTTTTCTTCGCCAGCTGGGAGGTGGACAGCCTCAGGCAAGTTTTCAAGCCCCTCTCACCCTCTGCCTAGAAACAGACTTGGGGCTATTGGGCGGTGGAAGCACAGTGGGAGACTGGACCTTCAGTTTGCGCGGGAGCTGGGTGAGGCCTGTGACTGCCGTCTTTCCCTCACTTCCCTGAGAACCTGCATGACTAAGTGCAGGAAGCCATAATCCTCCTAGGTACACAACTCCAGTGACCTGGGAATCTCATTCCATCCCCCACAGCAGCTGCAGCGAGACTCGCCCAAGAAAAGTCTGAGCTCAGACACACCTAGTCCTGTCACTACCTAATGGTCCTTTCCTATCCACCCTGGTAGCTGAAGACAAAGGTCCTGTAATCTTGAGAGTTCTAGGGTCTCACCCACTGCAGGTCCCTCTCTACACTACTACAGCTGATGCTTTCTGGGAAGTACCACCTCCTGGCAGGAGGCCAACCTCCACAAAAATAGAGCATTAAACCACCAAAGCTAAGGACCCTCATGGAGTCCATTGCACCCTCCACCACCTCCACCCAAAACAGGCGCTGGTATCCATGGCTGAGAGACCCATAGATGGTTCACATTACAAGACTCTGTGCAGACAATTCCCAGTACCAGCCCAGAGCCAGGCAGACTTGCTGGGTGGCTAGACCCAGAAGACAATAATCACTGTAGTTTGGCTCATAGGAAGCCACATCCATAGGAAAAAAGGGAGAGTACTACATCAAGGGAACACCCTATGGGACAAAAGAATCTGAACAGCCTTCAGCCCTAGACCTTTCCTCTGATAGAGCCTACCCCAATGAGAAGGAACCAGAAAACCAACACTGGGAATATGACAAAACAAGGCTCTTCGACACCTCCCAAAAAAATCACACTAGTTTGCCAGCAATGGATTCGAACCAAGAAGGAATCCCTGGTTTACCTGAAAAAGAATTCAGGAGATTAGTTTTTAAGCTAATCAGAAGGGACCAGAGAAAGGCAAAGCCCAAAGCAAAGAAATCCAAAAAAAAAAAATACAAGAAATAAAAGGAGAAATATTCAATGAAATAGATAGCTTAAAGAAAAAATAATCTGGTACTAAACCAGATCATCAAAAAAAAAAAAAAAAGAAAAAAGAAAAATTCAGGAAAACTTCAGATATACTTTCAGAAATGCACAATGCTCTGGAAAGTCTCAACAGTAGAAATAAACAAGTAGAAGAAAGAAATTCAGAGCTCGAAGACAAGGTCTTTGAATTAACCCAGTCCAACAAAGACAAAGAAAAAAGAATAAGAAAATATGAACAAAGCCTCCAAGAAGTCTGGGATTATGTTAAAGGACTAAGCATAATTGGTGTTCCTGAGGAAGAGGAGAATTCTAAAAGCTTGTAAAACATATTTGGGGGAATAATCAAGGAAAACATCCCCAGCCTAGCTAGAGAGCCAGACATCCAAACATAAAAAGCACAAAGAACACCTGGGAAATTCATCGCAAAAAGATCTTCACCTACACACATTGTCATCAGGTTATCCAAAGTTAAGACAAAGGAAAGAATCTTAAGAGCTATGAGACAGAAGCACCAGGTAACCTATAAAGGAAAACCTAACAAATTAACAGCAGATTTCTCAGCAGAAACCCTACAAGCTAGAAGGGATTGGGGCCCTACTTCTCAAACAAACAATTATCGGCCAATAATTTTGTATTCAGCAAAACTCAGCATCATATATGAAGGAAAGATACAGTTGTTTTCAAACAAACAAATGCTGAGAGAATTGGCTATTACTAAGCCACTCCTATAAGAACCGTTAAAAGGAGCTCTAAATCTTGAAACAAATCCTGGAAACACATCAAAACAGAATGTCTTTAAAGGATAAATCACACAGGACCTATAAAACAAAAATACAAGCCAAAAAGCAAAAGCAAATGACAAAATAAAAAAACACCACAAAGTACACAGGCAACAAGGAGCATGATGAATGCAATGGTGCCATTGAGCATTAGGCCATTTACGCTCAATGTTAGTACTGAATTGAGTATAAATGGCCTAATGCTCCGCTTAAAATATATAGAACAGCAGAATAGATAAGAACTCACCAACCAACTATCTGCTGCCTTCAGGAGACTCATTTAACACATAAGGACAAATACAAACTTAAAGGGGTAGAAAAAGGCATTTCATGCAAATGGACACCAAAAGCAAGCAGGGATAGCTATTCTTACATCAGACAAAACAAACTTTAAATCAACAGTGGTTAAAAGAGACAAAGAGGAACATTATATAATGGTAAAAGGCCGTATCCAACAGGAAAATATCACAATCCTAAATATATATGCACCTAACACTGGCATACCTAAATTTATAAAACAATTACTAACAAACTTAAGAAATGAGACAGACAGCAACACAGTAATAGTGGGAGCCTTCAGTACTCCACTGCCAGTACCAGACAGGCCATCAAGACAGAATGTCAACAAAGAAACACAGATTTAAACTATACCTTGGAACAAATGGACTTAAGAGATATATACAGAACATTTCATCAAACAACCACAGAAAACACATTCTATTCAAGAGCACATGGAACTTTCTTCAAGACAGATCATGTGATAGGCCATAAAATGACCCCTAATAAATTTAAGAAAATTGAAATTACATGAAACACTCAGACTACAGTGGAATAAAACTGGAAATCAACTCCAAAAGGAAACTTCAAAACTATGCAAATACATGGAAATTAAATAACCTGCTTTTGAATGAGCACTGGGTCAAAAATGAAATCAAGATGGAAATTTAAAAATTCTTCGAACTGAATCACAATAATGACACAACCTATCAAAGCCTCTGGGATATGGCAAAGGCAGTGCTAAGAGAAAAGTTCATAGCCCTAAACGCCTACATCAAAAAGTCTGAAAGAGCAAAAACAGACAATCTAAGGTCATACCTCAACGAACTAGAGAAACAAGAACAAACCAAACTCAAACCCAGGAGAAGAAAGAAAATAACCAAGATCAGATTAAACAAACAAACAAAAAAATACAAAAGATAAATGAAACAAAAAGCTGGTTCTTTGAAAAGATAAATAAAATTGATGGGCCAGTAGCAAGATTAACCAAGAAAAGAAGAGATAAAATCCAAATAACTTCATTAAGAAACAAAACAGGAGATACTACAACCGATATCAATAAAATAGAAAAGATTACTCAAGGCTACTATGAACACCTTAACGCACATACGCTAGAAAACCTAGAAGAGATGAATAAATTCCTGGGAAAGTGCAACCTTTGTAGCTTAAATCAGGAAGAATTAGATACCCTGAACAGACCAATAACAAGCAGCAAGACTGAAGTGGCAATTTAAAAATTACCAACAATAACAAAAAAGTCCAAGACCAGAGGGATTCACAGCAGAATTCTACCAGACATTCAAAAGAAGAATTTGTACCAATCCTTTTGACACCATTCCACAAGACAGAGAAAGAAGGAACCCTCCCTAACTCATTCTATGAAGCCAGCATCACCTTAATACCAAAACCAGTAAAGGATCACAACCCAAAAAACAAACAAAAAACACACACAAAAAAACTACAGACCAATATCCTTGATGGACATAGATGCTAAAATCCTTAACAAAATACTAGTTAACCGAAGACCAGGTGCAGTGGCTCATGCCTGTAATCCCAGCACTTTGGGAGGCTGAGTCTGGTGGATCATGAGGTCAGGAGCTTGAGACCAGCCTTGCCAACATGGTGAAACCCCGTCTCTACTACAAATACAAAAATTAGCCAGGCGCAGTGGCAGGCACCTGTAATCCCAGCTACTCAGGAGGCTGAGGCAGTAGAATTGCTTGAAGCTGGGAGGCGGAGGTTGTAGTGAGCCGACTGCACTCCAGCCTGGGTGACAGAGCAAGACTCTGTCTCAGAAAAAAACAAAACAAAACAAAACCCCACAAAATACTAGCTAACTGAATCCAACAATGTATCAAAAAGATAATCCATCATTATCAAGAGGATTTCATACCAGGGCTGCAGGGATGGTTTAACTATGCAAGTCAATAAACATGACACACCACATAAACAGAATTAAAAACAAAGCCAGGTACCATGGTTCATACTTGTAATCCCAGCACTTTGGGAGGCTGAGGTGGGTGGATCACCTGGGGTCAGGAGTTTGAGACCAGCCTGACCAACATGGTGAAATCCCATCTTTACTAAACACAAAAAATTAGTCCGGAGTGGTGGCACACACCTGTAAGTCTAAGGCAGGAGAATCACTTGAACCTGGGAAATAGAGGTTGCAGTGAGTCAAGATTGCACCATTGCACTCCAGCCTGGGCAACGAGCAAAACTCCGTCTTGAAAAAAAAAAAGGAATTAAAAACAAAAATCACATGATCATCTCAATAGATGAGGAAAAAGCATTTGACAAAATCCAGCATCCCTTTATGATTAAAACTCTCAGCAAAATCGGCATACAAGGGACATATCTTAATGTAAGAAAAGCCATCTAAGACAAACCCACAGCCAACATAATACTGAATGGGGCAAAGTTGAAAGCATTCTCTCCGAGAACTGGAACAAGACAAGGATGCTGACTTTCACCACTTCTCTTCAACATAGTACTGGAAGTCCTAGCTAGAGCAATCAGATAAGAGACAGAAATAAAGGGCATCCAAATCAGTAAAGAGGAAGTCAAACTGTCACTGTTTGCTGACAGTATGACTGATTACTTTGAAAATCCTAAGGACTCCTCCAGAAAGCTCCTAGAACTGATAAAAGAATTCAGCAAAGTTTCTCGATACAAGATTAATGTACACAAATCAGTAGCTCTTCTATACACCAACAGCGACCAAGTGGAGAATTAAATCAAGAACTCAACCCCTTTTACAATAGCTGCAAAAAAATAAAAGTAAAATACTTGGGAATATTTCTAACCAAGGAGTCGAAAGACCTCTACAAGGAAAACTACAAAACACTGCTGAAAGAAATCATAGACAACATAAATAAATGGAAACACATCCCATGCTCTACCCATGGGTGGGTAGAACCAATATTGTGAAAATGATCATACTGCTAAAAGCAATCTACAAATTCAATGCAATTCCCATCAAAATACTACCATCCTTCTTCACAGAATAAGAAAAAACAATTCTAAAATTCATATGGAACCAAAAAAGAGCCTGCATAGCCAGAGCAAGACTAAGCAAAAAGAACAAATCTGGAGGCATCACACTAACTGATTTCAAACTATACTATGAGGTCATAGTTATCAAAACCGCATGGTACTGGTATAAAAATAGGCACAAAGACCAATGGAACAGAATAGACAACCCAGAAACAAATCCAAATACTTAAAGCTAACTGATCTTTGACAAAGCAAACAAAAATGTAAAGTGGGGAAAGGATACCCTTTTCAACAAATGGTGCTGGGATAATTGGCTAGCCACATGTAGGAGAATGAAACTGGATCCTCATCTCTCACCTTATACAAAAATCAACTCAAGATGGATTAAAGACTTAAACCTAAGACCTGAAAATACAAAAAATTCTAGAAGATAACATTGAAAAAACTAGATATTGACTTAAAAAAAAAGAAAAAATAATAAAATGAAAAAGAAAAAGAAAAAAAGAAGAAAAAATAAAATAAAATAAATAGACATTAGCTCAGGCAAGGATTTCATGACCAAGAACCCAAAAGCAAACGCAATAAAAACAAAGATAAATAGCTGGGACCTAATTAAACTAAAGATCTTTTGCCCAGCAAAAGGAACAGTCAACAGTGTAAACAGACAACCCACAGAGTGGGAGAAAATCTTCATAATCTATACATCTGACAAAGGACTAATATCCAGAATCTAAAATGAACTCAAACAAATCACTAAGAAAAAAACAACCACATCAAAAAGTAGGCTAAGGACATGAACAAACAATCCTCAAAAGATACATAAATGGCCAGTAAACATATGAAAAAATGCTCAACAACACTAATGAGCAGGGAAATGCAAATCAAAACTACAATGCAATACCACCTTACTCCTACAAGAATGGCCATAATCAAAAAACAGTAGATGCTGGCATGGATGCAATGAACACGGAACATTTCTACACTGCTGGTGGGAATGGAAACTAGTACAGCCACTATGGAAAACAGTGTGGAGATTCCTTAAAGAATTAAAAGTAGAACTACCATTTGATCCAGCAGTTCCACTACTGGGTATGTACCCAGAGGAAAAGAAGTCATTATTTGAAAAAGATACTTGGACACGCATATTTATAGCAGCACAATTCACAATTGCAAAATCGTGGAACCAACCCAAATGCCCATCAATCAACGAGTGAATTAAGAAACTATGGCATATGGTTGGGTGCGGTGGATCACACCTATAATTCCAGCACTTTGGGAGGCCAAGGTGGGTAGATCACCTGAGGTCAGGAGTTTGAGACCAGCCTGGCCAATATGGTGAAACTCCATCTCTATTAAAAATACAAAGACAAAATTAGCCAGGTGCGGTGGTGGGCACCTGTAATCCCAGCTACTCAGGAGGCAGAAGAATAGCTTGAACCTGGGAGGCAGAGGTTGAAGAATAGCTTGAAAACAGAAGGCAGACGTTGCAGTGATCACTCCATTGCACTTCAGCCTGGGCAACAAGAGTGAAACTCTGACTCCAAAAAAAAAAAAAAAAACACACACACACACACACCATAGTTTCTTGTTATTCTTTTTCTTTTTTTTAAATAGCTTTCCTTTTTTAATGCATTCCTTTTTATGGCTGCATAGTACTCCATCATGTGTGTGTGTGTGCCTGTGTGTGTCTGTGTACACACACACACATATACCCCAGAGTTTCTTTTTTCTGAGAGAGAGAGATATATAATGAAATACTATGCAGCCATAAAAAGGAATGCATTAACAACATTTGCATTGACCTGGATGAGATTGGAGACTATTATTCTAAGTCAAGTTACTCTCACTGATATGTGGGAGCTATGAGGATGCAAAGGCATAAGAATGATACAATGTATTTTTTCAATGGTACTGAAAGAATAAAAAAGAATGATACAATGGACTTTGGGGACTTGGGGAGAAGAGTGGGAGGGGGTGAGGGATAAAAGACTATGAATAGGGTGCAGTATATACTGCTCGGGTGATGGGTGCACCAAAGTCTTACAAATCACCACTAAAGAACTTACTCATGTAACCAAATACCATTTGTACCCCAATAACTTATAGACAAATAAAATAAATTAGCCAGGTGTGGTGGTTTGCACCCGTAGTCCCAGATATTTGGCAGGCTAAGGTGGGAGGATCACTTGAGCCTGGGAGGTTGAGGATACAGTAAGCTGTGGTCGTGCCACTGCAGTTCAGCTTGGGTGACAGAATAAGATCCTGTCTCAAGAAACACAACAAAACAAAAAGCATAGCACATCATTTTGGGGAAGTATGCTGTATCACAGCAAGACCTCTACACCTAACTCCTTACTATATAACTACTATATATTTTTCACCCAAATTTTCTTGTGTGAAATTACGTCTTCCACTCATGGTAATTCCTGGCTTCTAATTCCAGCATTACACTTAATCCTGGACAAGAGGGGTCTGTGACATGGGTCTTGCTTGGCCACTAAGCAAGATGTCTATGTGCACTCTCACAGCCACCTCCCCAGGAAATGCTCTGAGTATCTGGTGGCCTGGAATTCCCTGCCCAAATAACTTTGTTTCCAAGGCTGATGCATTCCTCTTCCCTGGCTCTATCACCCTGAAGACAGACCACGCTGCTACTGCAAGCAACCCCAGGGCCAGAGGGTAGCTGCTCCTATGGAGCTGGGGAATTAGCCTGGAGGAACAGGTAGGTCATGGCATAGGGTAGATAAGCATGGCAGGCTGTGTACTGGCTCCTTCCTAAACCACCATGTTCTGGTGTAAATGGATTCTGAGGAGTTCAGCATTCTAAATTGGAACCCAGCTTTCCAGGTTGTTATGAAAAATACTTTTCAAGATAAGAATAAACATAATTTATTTAACTGCTTGCTGGCTTGTGGTGTAACTTTTACACATTTAGAATATCATATGTGAACCTTCATCTGTACTCTTGCCTCAATCCTTACATCCCCTCATATGCATAACTAACTAGAAATACTTCCAGCCTCCTGGACTGAATATTATCACAGCAGGACAGGAAACCAAACAAAGTCTAAATAAAAAAATAACAGGTCTCAAGAAAACTTGTTATATCAAATGCCACATCTTATAGTTCATTCAATTCTCAAAAACAAAAGAAATGGAATGATTTCATTATTCCCTCTTACCAAGACTTCAGCACCCAGGATCCTCCAATGACACCATTTTTTTGCAGGGGGTGGATGGAGTCTCGTTCTGTCACCAAGGCTGGCTGAAGTGCAGCAGTGCGATCTCAGCTTGCTGCAACCACCGTCTCTCAGGTTCAAGCCATTCTCCTGCCTCAGCCTCCTGGGTAGCTGGGACTACAGGCACCTGCCACCACGCCCAGCTAATTTTTTGTATTTTTAGTAGAGATAGGGTTTCACCACGTTAGCCAGGATGGTCTTGATTTCCTGACCTCATGATCCGTTGCCCTCGGCCTCCCAAAGTGCTGCAATTATAGGCGTGAACCACTGCACCAAGCCCAATGATACCATTTGTTCAAATGAGTTTGTTTCCACATCTAGAGTATACGCAGGGGAATCCACCAATGTGTCCTGTCTCTGATATCATGTTGAGTACAGAGATTCAGTGTTTTGGTCCCCTGTGACTTCAAGGGAAGGCTCCAGACTCTAGTGGCCTGGATGAACTACGGATGGAAGAACCAGACCCAGAACCCAGCCTCTAACTATACTGTCCTTTGTCCACACTGGCCATTATTACTAAGCCTGGCTCCTCAACAAACTTTGCTCAGGGAGCAAGAGAAGTGCTCAGAGACAGAATGTACATCTATGTTCTCCACTGCCTAACAAAACTATTTTAGGGAGGCAGAATCAAGGAAGCACAGACACTATCAATAAAATGACATCATCTAGTCCAGCATCTGGGAAATTCTTTTGGCAAAATTCTCAATAGAATAGAATGTCACCTACCTTTTTTTTTTTTTTTTTTGAGACGGAGT
>PVKV010021825.1:0-36695 GCA_004027835.1 Alouatta palliata | reverse complement strand
TTGTTCAACACCCACCTATGAGTGAGAACATAATGGTGCTTGGCTTTCTGTTCTTGGGTCAGTTTGCTGAGAGTGATGGTTTCCAGATTCATCCAAGTCCCTACAAAGGACACAAACTCATCGTTTTTTATGGCTGCTTAGTATTCCATGGTGTATATGTACCACATTTTCTTTGTCCAATGTATCACTGATGGGCATTTGGGTTGGTTCCAGGTCTTTGCTATTGTATACAGGGCTGCAATGAACATACGTGTGCATGTGTCTTTATCGTAGAACAATTTATAGTTTTTTGAGTATATACCCAATAGTGGGATTGCTGGGTCAAATGGAATTTCTGTTTCTAGATCCTTGAGAAATCACCACACTGTCTTCCACAATGGTTGAACTAATTAACACTCCACCAACTGTGTAAGAGTGTTCCTAAAAATTCCAGTAGAGTTTTTAAAATGATATGTTTTATGAGAAAACTTCTATTTATTTGGGAAAAATAGAAAAAAATCATATAGAGTAATGCAGAGAACAGAAAAAGATCTGACAGTTTTTATCATGCAAAAATATGTTAAAAAGCAGAGATAGTATTTTATATAATTCTTAGATGTTTTTTCACTACTATTATTGACAAGTATTTTTCCATGTAATTAAAAATGTTAGTGGCCCAGTTTTCGTGACAATATCAATATAATTAACACTGTTACAAACTCATTACCTCCAGTAAGCTTAGCTCTAGGGTGACTAAGGTAAGGCTTTTGAGTGGGAAAATTAGATAATCTATTTTCAATCTAACAAATCATTTTGGGCTATCGTAATTTAACCTCCTTGGCCAATCTCTTTGTTTGGGAAAGAAGTGAGGTCAGCATCTCTTCCCGGTATTGGAAAGAGACCAGGAAATTTTCTGGCCAGCATCTGTGAGAGAAATCTGACTGTCGTACCAGCAAATCCAAAAAGAATAGGAGTAAAAAACTGTGCTGGTACTGAAGGGCTGATGGTAGAAAGATAACTAGGAAGCTCGTGTTTGCTTCCAAGGGACCTCACTCCTCTCTTGCCCCGGAACCACTGCAGATGAAAGTTTCCCAGGCTGCCTCCGCGGTGCTGGGAGGAACGAGCGCGGAAGACAGGCCTGCCAGCTCAGAAAATGTGGCTCTCTGAGTTCCCACTTTTTTTTTTTTTTTTTGAGACAGAGTCTCACTCCTTCACCAGGCGCCAGGCTGAAGTGCAGTGGCATGAGCTCGGCTCACTGCAACCTCCACCTCCCGGGTTCAAGCAATTCTCCTGCCTCAGCCTCCCGAGTAGCTGGGACTACAGGCAGACGCCACCAAGCCCAGAAAATATTTTGTGTTTTTAGTAGAGACGGGGGTTTCACCATGTTAGCCAGGATGGTCTCGACCACTTGACCTCGCGATCCGCCCGCCTCGGCGAGTTCTATTTTCAAGGGTTCTTTATTCTCCAAGGATTGATTCTGTTTAACATTTTACACACCTTAAGGATGCAAACAAACGGAAATCAATGTGAAAATGCTCTCAGTGTTATCCACAGAAACATATCCGTTTCTTCTCATCTGAGCAGTTTGATTGCTACTGCTCCTTCAGAGACTATAATTTCTGTGGATGTCTGTCTGTTCTTGACATTTTTGTCTTATTAATGGATCTATTTCTTTTGTTTACTCCCCCTCGGCCTGAAAGCTGATAGACAGATGCATGCGTTCCACATGAAGTATTTGTAGCCTTCTTGCAACCCCCTTGCTCTAAGCAATAGTTCATATATGAGAACTGTCACCAAAATAATATGGTCCTGCTTGTTGTGGTGTGTGAGGCGTCTGGAGGCCTCTTCTGCTTACAGTCCTGTGCGGTAAACATGAGTGGAATTTTAAGAAGGACATAAATTACTTTTCTAAGTTGTATTTTAAAGTGGAGAGAGGGAAAAAGAGAACTCCTGAGCCAAAGCCTGTGAATTCATATGATAACCTCTGAAATGCAATAACCCCTGACTCTTGCTTTTTAAAAGAGCAAATTCACATTCTCTTTTTCTCCCCACCTTCAGGAAATATATATGTATCGGTTTTGCTATGAAATTACATGTGGAAAATAAGTTTAGATTGACAAATTAACTCTTGGGAAAATTAAAAATAAAAGGAACTCTTAAAATAGTCTTTCTGGGCGGGGCGCGGTGGCTCACGCCTGTAATCCCAGCACTTTGGGAGGCCGAGGTGGGTGGATCACGAGGTCAAGAGATCGAGACCATCCTGGTCAACATGGTGAAACCCCATCTCTACTAAAAATACAAAAATTAGCTGGGCATGGTGACACGTGTCTGTAGTCCCAGCTACTCGGGAGGCTGAGGCAGGAGAATTGCTTGAACCCAGGAGGCGGAGGTTGCGGTGAGCCGAGATCACGCCATTGCACTCCAGCCTGGGTAACGAGAGCGAAACTCCGTCTCCAAAAAAAAAAAATAGTCTTTCTGGCAAGCCGAAAATATAGCCGACTTGGTTTACCCTTCAGTGTCAGAGCCCTGGCTCGCCCCATGTCAGCTGTCAGAAGATAAGGCCGGTGAGGAAAATTTTAGAAAATAACTTCAGCTTTTATTTTAAATTCGGGGGTACATGTCCAGGTTTGTTTCATGGGTATATTGCATGATGCTAAGGTTTGGGGTATGACAGATTCATCACCCAGGTAGTGAGCACAGTACCGAGTAGGGAGTTTTTCAATTCTTTCCCCCAACTTTGTCTTCCCCGGTTTCTATTGTTGTCATTTTTAGGTCCGTGAGTACCCAGTGTTTAGCTCTCGCTTTTAAGTGAGAACATACGGCATTTGGTTTTCTGTTTCTACGTTAAGTTGCGTAGGACAATGGCGTCTGGCGGCATCCATGTTGCTGCACAGAACATGACTTAATTCTGTTTCACGGCTGTACAGTATTCCATGGTGTACGTGGACCACGTCTTTTCATTATCCAGTTTCCCACTGATGTGCACCTAGGTTGATTCCACGTCTTTGCCACTGTGATACGGCCGTGATGAGCACACAAGCGTGTGTCTTTTTGGTAGAACAGCTCATTTTCTTTTGGATTTATGCCCAGCAATGAGATTCCTGGTTCAAACAGCCATTCTAAGTTCTTTGAGAAATCACTGAGTAATTTAGATGTTCCTGTGAAGCTCACTCTAACTCATGTTATTGTTACTACCTTGAATTTGCATTTATTTAGTGATGAGTCATGTTGATAGTATTTTCTATGTTCGTTGGCCATTGTTTTATTTTCTACAGCAATGTGAATTTTTTTCCTATATAAATTTGTACTTTTGAAATCATTTGATTAGAATTGTTTAATTGCTAATCTGTGATTAGAAAAAAACCTAAAAATTAAGTGAAAATTGAGAATCTAGAGTGAAAAATGAAGTCTTTATTCCATTTCTGTTCTCCAGATCTCCAGTTTTGCCTCCTTCCTGGTGACCATTCTTATCCATTTCTTGTCTTTACAATGTCTTAGAGATAGTAGGCCTCCAAGTCTTCCCTTTTACTCCTTCATCTGGCTTTGAGGGACAGAAGCCAGAAATGCTCAGTGAATGTGACTGGGCCGTGATGGCTTTGGCCACCATGGTCACAGCTGGAAAACTTGAAATGTTGGCAATTTAGCAAAATTTTACTTTGCACCCTCATTCCTTCTTTGTAGTTCCCCAGTGTCTGCCGTCAGGGGTGCTAGCTTGATCTCACCAGTTCAGTAGGGAGATTGCATTCTCACCCTTACCTGAATCTTGGGTCTTTCTTCAATAGCTCATTCTCCTTGTGTTATCAGGCTCTCTTGAGAAAATCTCCTACATCTGCCCAGGGCCCAAGACTCTATGGAAGGAATTTCCTTCTCATAGGAAGTGAAGGGGAAATGACAGGTGTAAGAAGGGTGCTAGGGAAAAGTCTAGCAGCATGCGATATAAGCACTGTGGAAAATTTCCTACGGTGGTCAGGAGGGGTGCGGGGCGGGATAGGGGGAGGTTGTCAGTTAGCCTTATCTTTAGGAAGAGTTATATCTGCAATCACATTCGTAATTTTGTTACAAACTATGCTGCAGTTACCTAGCATGCCTCCAAACTTTTATGCAAGTGTGGTGCTCTTGGGGAATGAAGAATCAGGATCAGTCCTCGGGGTGGGAGAAGCATGTCAGTGTGGAGGGTGGGGCTATGGAGACCAAGGCTGTGTTAGTCAGCTCAGGCTATCATAACAGAATACCACAGGCTGGGCAGCTCACACGACAGAAATTTGTTTTCTCACAATTCTGAAGACTGGAAGTCTCAGATCTCGGTGCCAGCAGGGTTGGTGTCTGGAGCGGGCTCTCTCCCTGGATGGGAGGCAGTGACCTCCTCACTGAGTCCTCACATGGCGTTTTTTCTGTGCTTTTGTGCAGACAGAGGGATCCACTTTCTCTTATGACCTCATTTAACCTTCATTACTTCTTTAAAATCCCTGTCTCCAAGTACAATCACATTGGGGCATAGGGTTTTGTTAAATTTGGTCCTGCTGGCACCGAGAGCAGAACTGGAGACAGAGACACAAAAAACCCTTCAAGAAAAATCAATAAACTCAGGAGCTGGTTTTTTGAAAAGATCAACAAAATAGACCACTAGCCAGATTAATAAAAAAGAAAAGAGAGAAGACTCAAATAGATGCAATAAAAAACTATGAAGGGGATGATGAACATAGATGCAGAAATCTTCAATAAAATACTGGCAAACCGATTGCAACAGCACATCAAAAAGCTTATCCATCACGATCAAGTAGGCTTCATCCCGGGAATGCAAGGCTGGTTCAACATACGCAAGTCTATAAATGTAATTCACCACATAAACAGAACCAAAGACCAAAACCACATGATTATCTCAATAGATGCAGAAAAGGCCTTCCACAAAATTCAACAGCCCTTTATGCTAAAAACTTTCAATAAACTAGGTATCGACAGAATGTATCTCAAAATAATAAAAGCTATTTATGACAAACCTACAGCCAATATCATACTGAATGGGCAAAACTGGAAGCATTCCCTTCGAAATCTGGCACTAGACAAGGATGCCCTCTCTCACCACTCCTATTCAATATAGTAATGGAAGTTCTAGCCAGAGCAATCAGGCAAGAAAAAGAAATAAAAGGTATTCACTTAGGAAAGGAGGAAGTCAAATTGTCTCTATTTGCAGATGATGTGATTGAATATTTAGAAGACCCCATTTATATATAAAATAAATGATTGAAAGAATACATAAAAAGCTGTCTGAATTGTGGCCTGGAGTTTCAGTGTATTAGGAAGCCAGAGAGGACTGAGGGTGAAGGGGACACAGGAGGCGGCGGCGTGCACCTGGGACAGGAGTTTTGACAGCACATCACATGGAGGGAGTGTGGTTTAGTGTTCACTAAATCACAAATTCCAAACACCACTGAGAGCTGGTGCGGATTGTATTCACAACAAAACACATTCCAGTCATACGTGTGCCCTTGCACAAACTCCTCCTCTGTGACTTTGTTCCCTTCCTAAGAAAGCTGAGCTGTCAGGATGACAGTGTGCCCCGGGACCCTCTGTCCTGCAGCTCAGGGGCTGCAGTCTCAGCAAGATTCAGGGCCTGCCCTCAGGGGACAAGACACCAGCTTCCACGCTGCTCTTCCTCCGTCTCTTCTCCAAATAGAAGCCAGCGTAGTCTCTCTAACATGTGAATCAGATCACGTCTGCCGCCGGCTGAGAATCCTCTGCAGGTCTGTCCTCACAGTGACTGTGGTGTCCTCAGGGCGCCTCTGCCTGAATGGCGGTGTTCCCGCCTGCCTTGATGACGTCAGCTCCTGCCCCTCTCACTTTCTGATTCAGTTTCACCCACACTGTCCTTTTTATTCTTTGACATGCAAACACTGACTCCAAGAAAAGCACTTTATGAGCCATCTTCTAGAATTATCTTCCATTGGATATTTACATGGCTTTCACTTTCTTTCTTTTTTTTTTTTAGAGTCTTGCTCAGGCTAGAGCGCCCAGGCTGGAGTACAGTGTCACGATCTTGGCTCACTGCCACCTCCACCTCCCGGGTTCAAGCGATTCTCCTGCCTCTGCCTCTCGAGCAGCTGGGACTATAGGTGCACACCACCATGCCCAGCTAATTGTTTGTATTTTTAGTAGAGATGAGGTTTCACCAAATTGGCCAGGCTGGTCTCAAACTCCTGACCTCACGATCCACCCGCCTCGGCCTCCCAATGTGCTTGAATTACAGGCGTGAGCCACCCCACGTGGCTGGCTTTCACTTTCTTACTGGACAGGCCTTCTCTGGTCTCAGTGTACAAATAAACAATTCCTCCCCCTCTGTCTACATAGCAGTTATCATTCCCTGACATTAAGTTAGATGGTGACAGCTTCACAGAGCACTGATCCCACTAGAGTGCCAGTTCTCGGAGGGCAGAGACTTTGTCTCATTTCCCAGGACCCCCAAGAACTTAGGACAGTGCAGGCATGTGGTGGGAACTTCAGTGAATGTCCACTGAATACACAGATGGGTACGTGGATGCATGAGTCAGATATTGAGATGCAGAATTGTAACTTGAAATTGCTGTCAACTTTTGTCGTAAACCCATGTTCCACGAAGCCTTAGGGCTTCATGTGCTGACAGCTGTTTGACCCTGGACAAATTCTCTCTCATTCATTCCCTCATTCATGGACGGTTCAACAGATGAGGATCACGTACCAGTAATGGCCTGTCACCGTGCAAGATGTCCGGGGCATGCTGCTGAGCAGACAAACCTGGTGCTGGTTTCCATAAAACTTACATTCTGCTAGTGGCATAGTCAGTCAATTTAAAAGGAAAACAAGTTTTAAAAGAGAAGTACTAGGTAGTAATTTAGGCTATTTATTAATTAAACAAGGAAACGGAAAAGAAAGCGGCTGAGGTAGGAGGAATATGCTTCACCCAGATGCCTGGGATAGTTTTTTCTGGGAAGGAACACTTGGACTGAACCCTGAATGAAGAAGCTGGCCTGGTGAAGAAATCTAAAAAGAGACAGAAGCAAGTGCAAAGGCCCTGAGGCAGGAACAGGCTTTGAGTGTTTGAGGAACAGAGAACTGACCTTTATGGCAGGAGCACAGATGAGCAGCAGAGACAGGCAGGTGCCCGGACTTATGGGAGCCTTAGTGTTCTCATCTGTGAAATGGGCACAAGAGCACCTACCTTATAGGGTTGTCCAAGGCATCAGGTAGGATAATTCACACAGGACACACAACACACGTCTGGATGTAGTGTAAACAGAAGCTGAAATAATCGTTCTAGCACTGATGCCTTGCCAGAAAGGGCACATGAACTTCGATATTTGTGATAACTTTTACCGCCTGGGCTGAGTAAGGGAGGACCTCTCGGCCACTGAGAGACAGAGACGGCCGGGAGCCCGGATGCGTGCCCTCCATCCCAGCCCTTGCTGCCTGCTCTCCCATCTGCCTGTCTGCCTGCAAGTTTCCATCATGTTCATTCATTTTTCACATGGGTACACGTGGAGAGCCAGGCAAGCGCCGCTGGGCATGAATGTTTCTGCTTGTTACAATCAGTTTGGGGCCATTATGTAGCTGGAGGAATTTAAAAAATCAAATTCTGATGTGACAGCAAAAGAGAAAAGAAGACCGTAAAACATAAAAAGTCCTCCCATCTTACCGTGGTGAGACAGGGAGCCAAATCCCAGGGCCTGACATGGCTCTGGAGTGATCAAAATTTGTCACGTCTAAGAGGGACTCCAGCCTCCCTTCACTCTCCCTATGGTGAATTTTGCACTCAGGCTGGCAGGTTCAAATGGCAAGTAGGTGGCATTGGGAAGGTTTCTGGGTATGCTGGGCTGAGGACTGCTGTTGGAAGAGCACCCAACTCCCTGTTTTATCTTCCAAGGAGCCACCTGCTCTGGCCTCTGCCTAAGTTTCCAGCCTCACCTCCCTGTGCCTGGCTGAGCTGGCTTCCAACCTGCCCCTGAACCCTGCAAGTCGTTTCCCTTCCCGTAACTCTTACATTCAAGTTTACCTCTGCATGGCTGGTTTCTTTTTATCTGTGATTTATCTGTAGCTCAGCAAGACCTCCCTTGACCTGGCTAAATACAGCATCCCTGTCTTCATTCCCCACTTCATTTTTTCTCTAATGCTTATCACTGCTATAAATTATTTTCTTGTTTATTGACTCTTTCCCCTCAATAAAATTGCATGCTACATTAGAGAAGTGACTTTATCTGATTTGCTCCCCATGACACTTTAACATGTAGAACAGTGCCTGACATTTAATAAAAGTGTTTGTTGAATGAATAAATGATTCGAGAGAAGCTAGTCTTGAACTGGAACTTGCACAGGTAAGAGTAAGAAAGTACTGGAGGAATACTGGGATATTGCACCTAATTGCAGAAAAGGTTGAGTGTTTGAGGCATAGAAAATGCAGAGAGATAGCTGGGCCTCTGTTGTCAGGGTCTTGAATGCTCCCAGGACCCTCTCCATCTCTCTCCACTGCTTCTCCTTGCGTGGGCATCATTCTGCCTCATGGTGGATCCCCTTCCCACACAGCAAGAAATATGACTGTGGAGGCTCACACGTTTTAGTTTCTGACTGAAGAGGGAATCAATCTTTTACTAAATTCTCTTGTGAAATATCTCAGGCAAGAACTCTGATTGGCCTGATTCAGTACCAAGCAACTGTGGTGGAGGGGGATAAGGAGGGAGGCTTGTGGAAGAATGTGGTCCCTTCTATTGTCTCTGTATCCACACCCACGAGTGGGGATGGAGTGAGGGGTAATTTCTAAAATAAAGAAGTATTGGGAAGACGTCCACCAGACTGGGCCTTGAGATGCAAACACATGAAAACATTTGAATAATTAGGAATAAGGATGGGAAGGGTAAAATACTTAGCATTGGAAAAGAAAGCAGAGAAAGAGACCAGAGTTAGTAAAACTGATTGGGAAACCTCTGAAATCCTCCGTATGTGAGGTGATGCATGCACGTGTGCCTTAGCCTCGGTTCTCAGAAAGAGACAGGTGTTCCATATTACCGGGAAGCATTGTACCAGAAGGCAGGACAACATCGGACATTTAATCCGTGTTTGTTGAAGGAATGAATGATGTGAGGGAAGGGTGTGGTTGTGTTAGGAGGGTCAGTGAGCGGATGTGCCATTGAGCTGCCGCTGCCCTGTGTCGAGCACACAGCTTAGTATCATGGCATGCTCTTCTATGAGGCGCATAACCGACTGCTTCCAGGACGGTGGATCTGAGGGGAAAATAGCAAAGCAATTTATGTTCTGGAGCATTTTTCCTTGGTGAAAATTGGTCCCACGGAGCAGGAACTCCCCACACTTCCAGACTGCACAGGGACAGGCACACAGAGGGTCTTTGCATCTCCTGGCTTACTGCCGGGAAATCTCTAGGATGAGGTAGGGAATCTCCAGGCTGCAGCCCCGAGCACCAGGGTGGTGGTGAGGGTCTGAATGGACACATAAAATGTGTCTGCTGCAGTGTGAAGGTGTAATCAAGAACGCTGAGGGAGAAGAGAGGAAGGATCCAGATGTGTGAAGGTTGGATGGAGCTTGAAACTGATTGGATGTGGGGTAGAAAGTGAACTAAGAAGCCAAGATAGTGCAAGATTTCTCCATGCTGGGTCGCCTAGGGTCTTAGGGTCAATCCCCTCTTTACCCTTTTCCCAAATTCTGACTTATCTGCACAGGTTTTGCCCAAAAGACTTGATTTCTGGATCTCCAAGCTTCACATGTCTCACCCACCTGGCAAATCCTAGTCTCACTGGCAAATAACTTAAGAGCCAAGATCTGGCCGTAAGCAAATGAAGCCAGGACACAATGAACCATGGGGACAGAAAAAGCACAACCACCTAAGAGGCAGGTCAGAGCCGAGGCCATATTGAAAAAACACCAGGGGATGCTTCTGTCCGTGTCCCAACCGTGAGCAGTGGCTGCAGCAGTAGGCAGAGGGGCGGGCAGAGTGTGGCCTGTCTGCCGCTGGCTCTCTGTTGTGACCACAGCCTCTGTCCGGGCACGTCAGGAAACTTCAAGGACATCAGGGTGGTCAGCTTCTTATCTCTTCCAGGGAATGGAATGGGTGTGACATCATGGGCAAAACGGCAGGTGGGTAAGAGCAAAAGGAAGCCCAAGATGGAGTGAGGATTGGGCCACATTCTGCAATGAGTGGGTGACATCTTACACATCACACAGTCCTCCCCGCTCCTGCAGTTGACATCACTGCCTATTGGCATGAGGGGACTGTTTCCGTAAACCACAACCAGATAATAAAAACTTGTTTTCTTAACAAGCGTAGTGAGTCTGCGTGCAGCAGCAGGAAATTGTATAGAAACTGACATTTCTTGGCGTTTTAACTTCTAGAGTACAGCAAAAAAGAAAATTATCATAGAAACTAAAGGACTACTCTTTTGCCTAACCAAATACCTTTAAAAATTGCTGGGGGGAGGAGGTAGGACCATGGGGACATTTGTTAGCAAGAAGTAAGGCTTCAAACCAAAAAACGAACTGGCAGGCATCAGAAATGAGCAAAGAATGAATTGGGGACGAGGAGAAAAGGGAGGAGAACGGAGGAGGAGAGAGGAAGGATGGCTGGCTGAGCACACAGCTGGGTGCTTAAGACTGGGAGTGTTTAGCTATCAGTTTTAGAATTTGCTTTGTGGGTTTCATTGCAGTGGAACCCCTTTGTTGTCTCAAACCTTCAGTCCTAAAGTCCTAATGATGACAGTGATAAAGCTGTTATTAACTGAGCTCTTACTAAGTGCCAAATACTGTACAAAATGGCTTACATGGATTGTCTCATTCAATCCTTCCAGCAGCCATGGGAATTGGGTATTAGTGTTATCCCCATTTTAACTACGAGGAAATGGAGACTTGGAAAGGTAATATGATCTGCACAAGAACGTGGTAGAATTCATCTTCAAGCCCATGCAATCTGATTCTAGAACTTGGTCTTAGCCACTTGCTCTGCTAATATGTTACACATTCTCTCTCTCTCCCTCTGCCTTGTGTGTGTGTGTGTGCGCGTGCGCGCGCGTACGCACAGGAACTGCCTCAAGATGCAGCAGAGAGGAAGCAGGAAGTTGAAGAGTTAGGTGACCACAAGATGAAAGCTCCCGCATGCATTTGTGAGAATGTGAGGCCGGGGTTGACCTCCCCAGGACATGGTATAAAGATTATCCTTTCTAAATTTCAGAGGTCGGGGAGACCTTAGCTGATAGCCTTAGCTGGTTTGCATTTCTAGGCTAGCAGTTCTCAATTTTGCATCTTGATAAGGAGATGCTATTGTGAACAACTGTGAGGACTGCAGTGAGGATTGCTGCAGGAAACTTATTAATAACAAAGCCCTAGTGTTTGTAAATGATTTTTTGTTCTTGTGTAAATGAAAGCAGATTTAAGGCCCTGCACGGTGGCTCATGCCTGTAATCCCGGCACTCTGGGAGGCCGAGGTGGGCAGATCACCTGAGGTAAGGAGTTTGAAACCAGCCTGGCCAATATGGTGAAACCCTGTCTCTACTGAAAATACAAAAAAAAAAAAAAAATTAGCTGGGCACGGTGGCGCACGCCTGTGATCTTAGCCACTAAAGGCTGAGACAAGAGACATTTTCCATCAAGAGATCTCTTGGCACAAAGACAGTTTAAGGATAACTCGACTGAGCAACTGCTGTATGAAGATTTTCTCCTCTTCTGGATTTTTGCAACTCATATAACTCCTTGGAGAAATAACGACAATAGGCATTTGCACTGGGGTTATCTACGTCGTGATTCTGCAGTGCTATTCATTTTGGCTTCCAGAAGATGTTTAATTTCTGCCACACATAGAGGTGCAAACTGTGTAATTCTCTCCACCATGGAAGTCATGAATGGTGGTGGGGTAGAGGTGGCTTTGACTTTAATTGGTGAAGAAGTTGGGACTTGTCATATACGCAGGAAAGCAGACATTTGTTTATTCTCCTGACATTTTTGCAGATGTTCAGGAGCAAGTCCTCAGCCAACAAAGAAGCAAGTCATTCTCCTAAACCAGCATCACTTCCTTATCTAGATTAAGACGCATAATGGAAGGAGACCTGCGGGTGCTCCCTACGATAAACTGGATTAGCCTCAGCTTTGCTCACCGTGTTCTTACCTAGAGCTCATTTGCATTTCAGAGAAAAGAGAGGGCGGGAGCAGCCAATGCTCATCCAGTCCCAAACTGCTGTAGCTGCTGAGAGGCTAGCACATCAACCAACCATGAGTCCCTTCTTGCCATGTCAGCTCTGAGCCCAGGGGCAGCCATGATTGAGCTGTGGGCTGAAATAATCAGTGGGGACTGTTTTTGTACAAGTTTATTTGGGAGTCTCAATGCTCACTCAGCTAATGAAATGGTATTTTTAGGGGAATATTTTAAGCCAGTGTTGGCCAAACATTTTTAATCTGGGAGATTTAATATAGCCCCACCGTCAGAGGCAGCATGAGTAATAGAATTCTTATTCTTTTTTCCTTCCTTCCTTCCTTTTTCCTTTCTTCCTTCATCTTCTTTGTCCTTCCCTCCCTCCTGTCTTCTGTCCCTTCCTCCTTCCTTCCTCCTCTTCCTGCCTCCCTCTTTCCCCCTTCTTTTTTTCCCTCCCTCCTTCTGTCTCTCCGTCTCTCCTTCCTTCTTTCCCTCTTTCCTTTCTTCCATCATTGCCCTATTTCCTTTTCCCCTCCTTTTGTCCATTTACTCTATGAGCATTTGCAGTTCGTTAGGATACATGTATATATCTTTGTAGGATACATGTAAATATCTTTGTAGGATATATATGTATATATATATATATATATATATGTATGTATATATATATATATGTCTTTGTTCCTGCTTTCTGGCATAGAACTCCTAAAACCCTTAAATTTACTGAATAATAGGAGTAACTTTTATTATTTATAACAAACCCCTTTCAACCATACCTGCATTAATGCTAGTGAGGTGACTCTTTGACAGTCAGTCCCTGGGAGTGTCTAGATAGCAGCTGGTTCCCAGAAAGATGAAGCTCTGATTAGGCTTGACTGAACATTCAGCCCTTCCCATCGAGCTACTGGGAGTAGAGAAGGGCTGCAGTTAGAGTTCAATCACCAACGTCCAATAACCGAATCCATCATGTCTACATAATAAAACTCCCTAAAGACCCCCAGAGGGTAAGCTTCCAGATGGGCAAACATGCCAAAGTGCTGGGAGGGTGGTGTGCCCAGAGCGGGCATGGAAGTTCTGCCTCCACCCTCCATACCCTGCCTTATGTGTCTCTTCCATTGAGCTGTTTCTGAGGTGGAAATGTTTTCCTGAGTTCTGTGAGCCATTCCAGCACATGATTCTACCTGAGAAGGGAGTCATGGAGCCCCTCCATGTATAGCAGCTCAGTCAGAAGTACAGATTGCCTGAGTCTTGGGCCTTAAGAGGGGTTCGTCCTGTGGGAGCAAATCCCTTAATGTGTGAGTTGAGATGCTGACTCCATGCAGAGAGTGTCAGAATTGAATTGTATTATAGGACACCCAGCTGGTGCTGGAGAATCAGCATTTATCCAACTTCTAGTATGTCCCTAGTGCTGTTAAAACTGGGAATAACTCATAAAAGCATTGATTTAATAAATATTTACTGTAGCAATTCCACAGAGACTTTTTTATAATCATATTCAAATATTAGTTTATTCTTCATTTACCCTGAATTAAAAATAAAGTCAGGGAGCTTTTATTTGTTAGACCATTAAGAGAGTCGCTAGTGACCAAATATGACGATAAGAAAAACAATTTGAATATTGTGAGTAACATTATTCAAAATGTTGTTGTGAGTACACCATTCAAAATTTGAATATTGTGAGTAAAAATATTGTGAGTAACATTACAGAACTGCCAAATAGATTTACCCACTGTGCACTTAACACTAAATCAACACTGATAACTAATTCAGCAGTAAATAAGCATTTACTGAAATAGAGAGCAAAGGAGAAAGGAACAAAGGCAAGCCGGTGCTAGAAGCGCAGGATGGGTGGACAGGCCAAGGGCGTCCCCTGTGTGCTTCCCTTCCCCTGTTTAAGAATTCCTGGAGAAAAACCCTTGACATTTCCCCCTCTTAACACTCAAGACACAGGAGCACTATTCACAAGAGCTGAAAAGCGAAAACAACCCAAAGGTCCAACTGATGAACAATAAAAAGAATGTAGTATATTCATACAATGGAATATTATATGGCAGTGAAAAAGACAAAGTATTGGTATATGCTGCTACATGGATGAACCTTGAAAATATGCTGCGTGAAAGCTGGCAGGCACAAAAGGCACACATCGTATAGTACCATATGTTAGAAATGTCTGCGTAAGCCAACGAATACCTGAGGCAGGTCTCAATCCATTCAGCAGTTTATTTTGCCAAGGTTAAGGACACACACCTGGGAGACAGGTCTACACCTTTCCCCAAAGATGACTTTGAGGACTTCGCTATTTAAAGGGGAAAAGCAGCTGGAGGGGAAAGAGAGAGGGTGTGGCCACATTACTCAATCAGGAAGCAGAGAGGGAATAGCGAATTAGATATTCAGCGCACACTCAGTAAATAGGCTCTTTACCAAGATAAGGTGAACACAGAGTAGCCACCTGTTGAGATCATTAGCCTTTCATCTGTAGCTTTCCACGTAGGAACAAAAGGAAAGGAGCTTCTTGCATGACTCAGCTCTTGGCTTTATGTTTTGTTTTGTTTTTTCTTGGCAGAGTGAATTGGGATCTCAAGTTTTTATTTTCTTTTCACAATCATAAAAGGTAAATCCATAGATATAGAAAGTAGATCAGTGGTTCTCAGAGGCTAGGGAAAGGCAAAAATGGCTGAAGGAATGCTAATGGCTAGAAAGTTTCTAACTGGGGTGATGAAAATGTCATGAAATTGACCAGGCGTGGTGGTTCACGCTGTAATCCCAGCACTTTGGGAGACCTAGGCGGGCGGATCACCTGACGTTGGGAGTTTGAGACCAGCCTGATCAACATGGTGAAACTCTGTCTCTACTAAAAATACAAAAAAAAAGAATTAGGTGGGTGTGGTGGTGCATGCCTGTAATTTCAGCTACTCAGGAGGCTGAGGCAGAAGAATCTCTTAAACCTGGGAGGCGGAGGTTGCGGTGAGCCGAGATTGCACCATTGCACTCCAGCCTGGATAACAAGAGCAAAACTCCAGCTCAAAAAAGAAAAAAAAGAAAAGAAAAGAAAATGTCGTAAAATTAAATAGTTGTGGTGGGTGCATAACTTTGTGACTAGAACACACAGAATTGCGGCCGGGTGCAGTGGCTCATGCCTGTAGTCCCAGCACTTTGGGAGGCTGAGGCAAACAGATCAGTTTGAATTCAGAAGTTTGAGACCAGCCTGAGCAACATGGCGAAACCCCATCTCTATAAAAAACACAGAAAACTTAGCCAGCATGGTGGTATGCTCCGGTAGTCCCAGCTACTCTGGAGGCTGATGTTGGAGGTTCGCTTGAGCCCTGGAAATGGAGGTTGCAGTGAGCCGAGATTGTGCCACTGCGCTCCAGCCTGGGTGACAGACAGAGACCTTGTCTCAAAAACAAACAAACAGAAAACCTCACTGAATTGTACACTTCAAAAGTCTGATTATGATATGTGAAATATATCTCAATACAGTAATTATTCAATTAAAAATTTGGGAATGAAAATATGAATAAATCTAAATTTCTATTTCTGTTTGATTGACAGCAACCTCAAAGTGTTGCTGAAGAGTAGAAGGGGTGCCTGTGTGTCTCTGTGAGCACCAGAGGAGCCTCACAGTTGAGGTACTGTTTGAAATAAATCAAAGTCTACATGAGATTTTCTAGGGAGTGCAGGGAACACTCCGGACACAAAGGGTTGCTTTTACTGCACCACAGCGGTCACTCTGGGAAGTCACCTGTGGCTGGGGTGTGACTGGGAGTCCCAGGAGCAGAAGACACTGAGCCCAGCAGAGGCCTCTCGACAGAGGGACCTTGTGTGTTTCAGTGACCAGGTTAGACTCACCCTGAGGGGGAAGGAACAAGTTAACAGGCACACTGGACACTATGCCAGGCTTCCCTACCTCCTACTTTTTCAATCTACCTTTTATTCCATCTGTTGTGACAGCAGTTATCCTCTTTCAGGTGGAAACAGCTGGCACTCTGGCTTGCCTGCCCCATGTCGATCTTTTACTCCTTCTTCCAACGCTTCTCTGATACCATGAAGCGTCTGTGAGAGCCATCCTGAAAGCCTGCATATGTGACCTGAAACTGTGAAGGAATTAGCATCCCCTTGGGGGCCATGCTTGACCAATGGGAGGCTGGAGACAGTGGATAAATACTCCCCTCCTGTTTTCTGGCTGGAATGATTTGCAGTATATCCTAAATGGCTCCTCAGAGGATCTTGGAAGAGTTCCGAATCCGTTGTCCACATTGGTGGCACCATATTGGCTTACCATCCTTTTCTGCTTTGCTCTTCCTAGTGCCCCATTCCTGTCCCCTGGGATCATAGTCCATTTTGTATGGATGCCCACAGGCAGCTGTCTCATGCTCTGCTTTCTAGGGTTGGGTGGCAGGGTGGGGGCACGTGGGCTCAGGGTAAGCATGAGGTTACTGAAATAGTCCAAACTAGAGTAGTGAGATTTGATCCGCTTGGAGAGAAAAGCATTGGTAGTGATGGTGATGACAGGTGTTCGAAGTCAGTGTTAAAGCAGACCAGTGTTCACCAGGAATGATTCTGGAGGAGGAAAGGTGAGGCTTCTTTCACTTGCCTGGTAGTGAACAGTGCACTCTCCTAGGCCTTGTGCTCTATTTAAATGGAGCTCTGTTTGAATGGTCTCTTCTGTATCCAGATGAAGAAGAATGAGACAGTCACAGCTCTTGAGCTTGTAGCCTCCTGGGGCCCACTCAGGTGAACAGACAACTTGAACAGGAGTCTCTCTTTGTGTCAAGGGACTTGAGAGTGGGTAGCAGAACCTGTGACTTGTATGTTGATATGCCAGTGGTGGTCTCCCTGAGCCCCGATTATCTGTTACTGTGATCTTTTGGAATCTGGAAACCAACGGCTTTTTAAAGAATTAACTCTGAATAATTCACAGGACAGTCGTGGTCTCCTCTCCCCATACAGCCATTTCTGGGCTTTCATCCCTCCTGTTCTTTCCCTGTGGGATGCCTTCCTCCCTTCTCTACCGATTGAAATCCTACTTACCTTCTAAGGATTGGCTCGATGGCTGCCTCCTCCTTCAGAAACCATGAATTGCTCCCTGTTCTGCAGTCCCTGAATCACAAAGCTCATCGTACTGTGTCTGGCACTAGAGTTGGCTGTTTGCACATCTGTCTTTGCCACGAGGTTAGAATTTGGGAGCAGAGGCAGCCGAGTGCACAGCATTCTCCCTGCGTCTTTTAGAACGTTTGGCGCCTCGTGGGTGTGTATTGAGGGTAACGTTACGACGAGTGGTTTGGAAGAGTCGCTGGAGACGGAAGCCCAGATGCCGCCACGCCTTCTGGAGCCTCATCTTCCAGGACTGCTCAGGACCAAGGTGCTGAACTCTTCCTCTTGTATGGAAAGAACGTGTCTTAGGGGTTCATTTGTTTTATTTTATTTTATTTTATATTTATTTATTTATTTTTGTGTCACATTAAAAAAGAGAAATGACAGATTAATTCCGTATTAGTTTTGTGTTGCCGTGGCAACGAATGACTACAAATTTAGTCCCTTACAAACGATGCAAATATATTATTTTATAGTTTTGTGGCTCAGAAGTCTGGTATGGACCTCACCGGGCTAAAATCTGAGTGTTGGAAGGGCTGTGCCCTTTCTCCAAACTCTGGGGGAGAAGACATGTTCTTGCTGATTCAGGTATTAGCAAAATTCAGCCCCTGAAGTGGCATGGCTGAGGGCTGTGCTTCTGTGTGGCTGGCAGCTAGCAATCGTCTTTACCTCCCAGCATTTCCTGCCGGTTCTTGCATGTAAGCCCCTGTGTCTCCGAATCCACACGGGGCGTCATACCCTTCACATGCTACCACCGCTCCTGCCTCTTCTTCTGTCACAGCTTCTTTCTGGCCCACGCTTCTGCCTCCCATGTCCACTCACAAGGTCTGCCATGGTAACTCGGCGTACTCCCCACCTCAAGGTCCAGAACGCTCATCACGTCTGCAGACTGCCTTTTCTCAAGGCAGGTGACACGGTCACAGGTTCAGGGATTAGGATGTGGACATCTTTGGAAGGCCACTATTTTGCCCATTCCAAATCCCACACTAAGTAGTGAGAAGATGGTCTGATGTGTTATTTTTTTTTCTACAATAAATATTTTGGTGGGACGGCCTTTTGATTTCACTCAGAGACATCTCTCTGTACCCTGAACAACTTTCTGTCCCCTCAGCTCCAGCTCACCGTTTCTGCTGCCTGGAGTATCTCCCCGCATATGTCACCGTGTTGAAGCAACGTACTCCATTAGCCAAGAGTCAGCTTGAACTCTCCCTGCTGTACAAAAAACGGCTCCCTTTTCTGGGACCCTTGTCAAAATATTATTTTGACCCTACTGCCTTATAGCATGTCACCTGGGCTTCCACATGGGACACCTCCCAGGCTGCCTGGCCAGCTGTTTGCTCACAGTAGGCACTGTGTGTGTGTGTGTGTGTGTGTGTGTTGAACCAATGGAGCAGAGGCTTTGCTGGCCCAGTCATGATGGTCTTCTTCTTCTTCCAGAGATAGTGTTAGCCCGGCCATGTGACCCAACCGTTTCAACAGAATCACATAAAATATGGTTCTGCTTCATGGACTTACATTGTCATTTTGGCATCTAAAAATGTTTATAGTGATTTAATGAATGAATTTTATGCCTGCTAAATCTAATGATAATAAATAATTGAAACGTGGATTTGTATATATTTTTCTTTCATTAATTTGTTCGTTGATTTGTATTGTATTTTACAAAAATATTGGCTCCTAGTGGATTGACAATAAAAATAAATTCTTCATCTTGGATAATTTGAGAAGGCTTCAAGGAAAGGCTTTCCTAATTAAAAGGAGGGATGTTCCTTCTCTGCGGGGTGTGCCATGTATATACACGACACTGTATTTCTCCAAGGGATCACATAAGAATTCTACACGGTTGGAATCTCAGAGCAGGAAGACGAGTTCCATGCTGGTGAAATGCCAGAGCTGGGGATGTCAGAGTAGAATGACAGGCTGCTGACATTTATTGGTAGCAATATTAGCTACTATTCACAGAGCTCTTACTATAGAACCAGCACTTTTCTACATTACTTACATGAGTTTCCTCAATAAATCCTTATAGCGTTAACATACTATTGTTACCCTATTTTACAAAAGGAGAAACTGAGACAGAAAGGAGGTCAGGGGCAGGCCTGGCTTCTGAACTCAGACAATCTTGTTACAGAAAATGGCTCTTGACCACAGTGAGGTGGTGGAGCCACAGGCTGATGAGAGTTGAGCCACCCCGGAATCAACTATCCCTGGGTTTCTACATGTAAAGAATTAAAACCCCCTATCCGAGTCACTTCAGGTTGAAGCCATTACTTTCGGCCAAAAGCACAGGCGCTGACACAGTGAGAGAAGGACTTTCTCACCCGAAGTGTGTATGTGCTGTCTTGCTGAAGAAGTGGCTGTTAGAGCGATAGGTGCCGTCCACTCCCAGTGAGTGTTTGCAGCGGAACTGTCAGCATCAGGCTTGTAAAGTAAAACAGATTTGCTAGTGAACAACACTCACAACCTTATCTCACCCAGATCATGATTTCATCTGTCCCCTAAATTTTTCTCTAGATGGTGTAGAAATAAACTCTTTAAGACATATAAGCAGAGCAAATGCTGATCAGGTGGGGAAGGGCCGTGGCCTGCCCACAAACGCCACGATCAAGCAGCCTCCCTCGTGTGCCTCCCTCTGGATGTCTTTCTGCGACTCACACTGCTGTCTTTTGCAAGTGTATTTACAGCATATTTCCTCCTAAAGCCAGACCGAGAATTCACCTGCAGGGCCTGCGAAGATGCTGTCACATCTATGTTTAGAGGCTTCTGAGGTTTACAGAGTAGATGATCCTGGCCCTACTTGCTTTCTGGTTGAGACAGGTCAAGTGTCCCTCAATGAGCCCTCTTGAGGTGGCTCATTCTTGAAAGACAGCTGCAGTCTCTCTTGTTGGCTTGAAGATTTTTACTGAAGGCCATGACCTAAGAACAAATGACTTACTTGGCATGTTGAATGTAGCCTTTCTGGTGTGGATCATAGAAAATGAGATCAGAGTAGATGACTTTAGCTGCTTTCCCTTCATAAACATCTTTTGGAACTCATCTTTAATTGCAGAAAAGTTATTTTGAGAGACAAAGTTATACAAACTCGCCCCTAAAGTCAATGTTAAGGGATTTTATCACTGTAGTGACATTTTTTAAAAGCTACATAGGTGAAGATTTAAACTCAGGGGTTGAGAAGGAAAAGATTAAGCAGGTGTCACTGTTAGCGTTGAGGGTCTCCTTTGCAGATTGTCCTACCCTTTAGCAACGAAGACAGAAGTAGTGATATTGACACAACCTGCATTCAGATCATCAGAATTTTTTTTTGGTTCAAAACATGAGTCAAAGATAGCTTGGCTCGATTCAATGCAACCCAGCCAGAATAATGTTTTGATTTCTTAATCTTATTCTTCTTCCTAAAGATAACATAATGGAGAACTACTGGAGTCAGACTCATCCTCCTAGTGGATTTTAGGAGAAACCAAGTCAGAGTGATTACTGCTCCATCGCCCTTTGACTTTGGGGATGAAAAGAAATTGTCTCAGCTCTTAGACACAGCAGTGTGTGTATTACGCTGTTCTTGGCTTGCTATAAAGAAATATCTTAGACTGGGTAATTTACAAAGAAAAGAAGTTTAATTGGCTCACAGTTCTGCAGGCTGTACAGAAAGCATAACTCAGGTCTCTGCTGCTGGGGAGGCCTCAGGAAGCTTCCAAGTATGATGAAAGGTGAAAGGGGAGCAGGCTTCTCAGACGGCAGGAGCAGAAAGAGAGAGGGAAGGTGCCACACAGATTTAAACAATCAGATCTGACAGAAACTCACTCATTATCAAGTGAACAGTACCAGTGGACTGGTGCTGAACCATTCATAAGAAATCCACCTCCATGATCCAACCACCTCCCACTATACCGCACCTCCAACATGGGGGATTGCAATTTGAAGTGAAATTTAGAGAGGACGCATCCATGCTCTATCCATGTTCATGTGGGCAGAGAAGTTTGCTAAAGGTGTGAGTGCTGGACACAGTAAGTGCTAAGTGCTGGGGGCACATTTGATGGTTAAGGCTAATGACCCCTGTTGAGAATAGATGTTGGAAATAGATGCTTGGTGCCTCAAATAAAAATCAGTACTGAGACATAGGATCTTTTAGCAACACAACTTTTACTTCCTGGACTGCAGGAAGGGTACTCTCACTAGCCATGTTGCCACAAGAGTACAATGAACAAAGGAACACAAATTTATCCCTTACACATTTGGGGTGGTCCTTACTGCTGTGTTTGATCTCCATTGGCTGGAGCCAGACCTCGCAATCTAAACTAAAACCTGATTGGCTAACAACTTAAAACTTTTGTAAACGGGTAAAAGCAATGGAGATCTGGGACATGCCTGTGAGCACGTCCAGCACAGATATCCTGTTTAAAGTACAAGGACACAGAATGTACTACGTGCCTGTGAGCACTGCATCTCTAACAGCTACACAGGATAGGGCTTAACAAAGTTATTAGCACACTTATTCTTCAACCAGAAAGGAAAATTTAAAAAGGAACTTTTTTACTTCCCATGACCCCTCATTCATGAAGCTTAAATTCTTTCCTCTTGGAAAGACATTCCAAGACATAATTGAGATTTCTTCTCTGCCTCATCATGAGAGGTAAATTATAGTGACCTGAGAATCTAAGCCGTGGTCCAAAAAGAATCATTTCTAGTCATCCTCTGTGAACCACACCCAGGCCAAGGCAAATGAAGCCCCAGGCAAAAGTCTTTCATCCTGGGGCCAGGGCCAGGGTGGTAGTGGAAAATGAGGGCTGCATGAGTGGTGCAATTTTCTTCTTTTCCTTAACGCCCATGTACTCAGGAGGCAGGGCATGATCACGACTCACTGAAACCTCCATCTCCTGGGTTCACGCGATTCCCCTGCCTCAGCTTCCCGAGTAGCTGGGACTACAGGCACATGCCACCATGCCCAGCTAATTTTTTGTATTTTAGTAGAGATGGGGTTTCACCATGGCCCGGATGGTCTCGGTCTCCTGACCTTGTGATCCACCCGCCTTAGCCTCCCACGGTGCTGGGATTACAGGTGTGAGCCACTGTGCCCTGCCTGCCTCCTCCTTTTTTAAGAACCTGATAGTAAGAGGGCTTAACACGAGGATGGGCTTGAGAACCTTGGAATAGGTCTTTTATGAACCACAGCAATTGGTATAGAAGCCATCCTGGCTCACACCTGACAAGGGGTCACGTAATTATTTATATCTTAAGGATTTCCAGGTGAGAAGCTCTCCCAGTGAAGACCTGGCTTGCACTGGACTAATTCCTTTTTTTTTTTTTTTTTTTTTTAGTTCATTTCACACTCATCTGTTGCCAATTCTGGGATGGATTCTGCTCTGGCTGGTGAGCACATGGTAATAAAAGCCAGAAAGACATAAAAATGAGACTTGCAGTGATGGAGAAAAGACAGAGTTACCTAAGTAAACACAATATGTATTACTTAACCATGGAAATACCATTTGCTGTGGCGCTCTGGGTGTTGGGTATGTGGGGAATAGGGCAGCTTGACTTGTCCTGAGGACCAGGAAAGGCTCTCCTATCTGAGGGAAATCTGAGATAACTAGAAACTGGCAAAAAAAAAAAAAAAAAAAAGAGTTTCAGTGTGGGAAGTAAAAAAGTTCCTTTTTCAAGTTTCCTTTCTTGTTAAATCATAAGCGTGCTAATAACTTTGTTAAGCCCTATCCTATGTAGCTGTTAGAGATGCCATGCTTACATGCACATAGTACATTTTGTGTCTTGGTGCTTTAACCAAGATATCTGTGCTGGACGTGCTCACAGGCATGTCCCAGCTCTCCATTGCTTTTACCTGTTTAGAAAAGTTTTAAGTTGTTAGCCAGTCGGGTTTTAGTTTAGATTGTGAGGTCTGGCTCCAGCCGACAGAGATCAGACACAGTGGTAAGGACGACCCCAGATGTGTAAGGAATAAATTTGTGTGTATCTTTTGTTCTTTGTATTATCATGGCACAATGTCTACCAGGAGTACCCTTCCTGCAGTCCACGAAGTAAAAATTGCATCGCTGAAAAATCCTTTGTCTCAGTGCTGTTTTTAATTTGCGGCACCGAGCATCTATTTCCAACATCTATTTCCAACATTCAGGCAGAAGCAGGAGCGCAAGGACAGAGAGACAAATGTGTATTTGAGGAATAGTATGTATAAAGAGTACCTTGGTTTAGAGTCTGGAGGGTGATGCCAGTGTTGCAGACCCAGGAGACACTCAGGGCTTACCTAATGAAGACCTTAAAGGCCGTGGTGAAGAGCTGAAAGCCTGTTAACTGAAGTGGGAGGCATTTTAAGCAGAGTGTAGGATTAGGTTATTGTTCTTTGGCAATCACTGCAGTTTCTTTGTGGAAATGGATTGGAGAAGAAAAAGACGTGAAATGTGAGGCCAGTCAGCAAATAATAAAGTTGTTCAGCAAGAAACGATGAGTGACACTTGGATGTTGTGACATGGGTGTAAAGTTTTCTGTTTTTGAGATGGAGTCTCACTCAGTCCCCCAGCCTGGAGTGCAGTGGCATGATCTTGGTTCACTGCAACGTCTGCCTCCTGGGTTCAGTAGACTATCCTGCCTCAGCCTCTTGAGTAGCTGGGATTACAGCCACCCACCACCATGTCCAGCTAATTTTTGTATTTTTAGTAGAGACTCGGTTTTACCATGTTGGCCAGGCTGGTCTCAAACTCCTGACCTCAGATGATCTGCCTGCCTTGGCCTCCAAAAGTGCTAGGAATATAGGTGTGAGCCACCATGCCCAGCCTGGGTGTAAAATGTAAATACTCATCATCCAAATTCATTTCTCAAACCTTTCTATCCACTCAGAGGACAACAATGTCATGATTCTGTATGTATTAATTTTTTATCAGGGTTTACGTATCAATTACATTTGTAGTGCAGAATAGCTGAACATTATGGAGTCACAGATGGGTCCCTTTGCATACTCAAGATAAGCAGTGTAGGCCGGGCATGGTGGCTTACGCCTGTAATCCCAGCACTTTGGGAAGCTGAGGCAGGAGTATCACCTGAGATCGGGAGTTCGAGGTCAGCCTGACCAACATGGAGAAATGCTGTCTCTACTGAAAATACAAAAAGTTAGCCAGGTGTGGTGGCGCATGCCTGTAATCCCAGCTACTCAGGAGACAGAGGCAGGAGAATTGCTTCAACCTGGGAGGCGGAGGTTGCAGTGAGTCAAGATTGCGCCACTGCACTCCAGCCTGGGGAGCAAGAGCAAAACTCTGTCTCAAAAAACAAAAACAAACAAACAAAAAAAAGGTAAGTAGTGTAGTTTCATGAGGCTTGGGCACAACTGTGTTGTTTCAAGTAAATGGAGAGACTTCCAGCTATTTTAAAGTTGTCCTTAAGACAGTTTGGTCATAGTTGTGATTTATTAGATACTGAGCTCTTGGTCTAGAACAAACCTCCCATAAAAGCATCCTTTCTGTAGGGAAATGCAATTAGCTTTATACCAGTATGCATAATGGGTGAATTCCCAGGGAATTCTTTTTTTTTAAAAATATATTTTATTGCACTTTAGTTTCTGAGGTACATGTGAAGAACACGCAGGACTGTTGCATAGGTACATAGATGGCAGTGTGGTTTGTTGCCTCCGTCCCCATCACCTATATCTGGCATTCTCTGCACGTTATCCCTCCCCAACTCCCTACCCCTTGCTGTCCCTCCCGTAGTCCCCCACCACAGACCCCAGGGTGTGATACTCCCCTCCCTGTGTCCATGTGTTCTCATTGTTCAACATTCGTCAGTGAGTGAGAACATGTGATGTTTGATTTTCTGTTCTTGTGTCAGTTTGCTGAAAATGATGGTTTCCAGGTTCATCCATGTCCCTACAAAGGACACAAACTCATTGTTTTTTATGGCTGCATAATATTCCATGGTGTATATGTGCCACATTTTCCCTGCTATTGTAACCAATGACACAAAGAATACATGTGTGCATGTGTCTTTATAATAGAAAGATTTATAATACTTTGGATATATGCCCAGTAATGGGTTTGCTGGGTCAAATGGAATTTCTATTTCTAGGTCCTTGAGGAATCACCACACTGTCTTCCACAATGGTTGAACTAATTTACACTCCCACCCCACACTGTCTTCCACAATGGTTGAACTAATTTACACTCCCACCACAGTATAAAAGTGTTCCTATTTCTCCGCATCCTCTCCAGCATCTGTTGTCTCCAGATTTTTTAATGATCGCCATTCTAACTGGCGTGAGGTGGTATCTCAATGTGGTTTTGATTTGCATTTTTCTAATGACCAGTGATGATGAGCATTTTTTCATATGTTTGTTGGCCTCATATATGTCTTCTTTTGAAAAGAGTCTGTTCATATCCTTTGCCCACTTTTGGATGGGTTTGCTTGTTTTTTTCTTGTAAATCTGTTTTAGTTCTTTGTAGATTCTGGATATTAGCCCTTTGTCAGATGGGTAGATTGCAAAAATGTTTTTCCATTCTGTTGGTTGCCAGTTCACTCTAATGATTGTTTCTTTTTCTGTGCAGAAGCTCTGGAGTTTAATTAGATCCCATTTGCCTATTTTGGCTTTTGTGGCCAGTGCTTTTGGTGTTTTAGTCATGAAGTCCTTGCCTATGCCTATGTCCTGAATAGTTTTGCCTAGGTTTTCTTCTAAGGTTTTTATGGTGTTAGGTCTTATGTTTAAGTCTTTAATCCATCTGGATTTAATTTTAGTGTAAGGTGTCAGGAAGGGGTCCAGTTTCTGCTTTCTAGCCAAAAATGGCTAGCCAGTTTTGCCAACACAATTTATTAAACAGGGATTCCTTTCCCCATTGCTTGTTTTTGTCAGGTTTGTCAAAGATCAGATGGTTGTAGATGTGTGGTGTTGCCTGTGAGGCCTCTGTTCTGTTCCATTGGTCTGTATATGTGTTTTGGTACCAGTACCATGCTGTTTTGATTACTGTAGCCTTGTAGTATAGTTTGAAGTCAGGTAGAGTGATACCTCCAGCTTTGTTCTTTTTGCTTAGAATTGACCTGGCTATGCGGGCTCTCTTTTGGTTCTATATGAGGTTTAAGGTGGTTTTTTCCAGTTCTGTGAAGAGGGTCATAGGTAGCTTGATGGGGATAGTGTTGAATCTATAAATTACCTTGGGCGGTATGGCCATTTTCACTATATTGATTCTTTCTAACCTTGAGCATGGAATGTTTTTCCATCTGTTTATTTATGTCCTCTCTTATTTCGTTGAGCAGTGGTTTGTAGTTCTCCTTAAAGAGGTCCTTTACATTCTTTGTTAGTTGTATTCCTAGGTATTTTATTCTCTTTGTAGCAATTGTGAACAGCAGTTCATTCTTGATTTGGCTCTCTTAAGTCTGTTATTGGTGTATAGGAGTGCTTGTGATTTTTGCACATTGATTTTGTATCCTGAGACTTTGCTGAAGTTGCTTATCAGTTTCAGGAGATTTCGGGCTGAGACAATGGGGTCTTGTAAACATACAATCATGTCATCTGCAAATAGAGACAATTTGACTTTCTCCTTTCCTATTCGAATACCCTTTATTTCTTTTTCTTGCCTGATTGCTTTGGCTAGAACTTCCAATACTATACTGAATAGGAGTGGTAAGAGAGGGCATCCTTGTCTAGAACCACATTTTAAAGGGAATGTTTCCAGTTTTTGTCCATTCGGTATGATATTGGCTGTGGGTTTGTCATAAATAGCTTTTATTATTTTGAGATACATTCCATCAATACCTAGTTTATTGAGAGTTTTTAGCATAAAGGGCTGTCAAGTTTTGTCAAAGGCCTTCTCTGCATCTATTGAGATAATCATGTGGTTTTTGTCTTTGGTTCTGTTTGTGTGGTGAATCACATTTATAGACTTATGTATGTTGAACCAGCTTTGCATCCCCGGAATGAAGCCTACTTGATCATGATGTTTACGCTTTTTGATATCCTGTTGCAATCAGTTTGCCAGTATTTTATTGAAGATTTTTGCATCTATATTCATCATGGATATTGGCCTAAAGTTTTCTTTTCTTGTTGAGTCTCTGCTGGATTTTGGTATCAGGATGATGTTGGTCTCATAAAGTGTTTTGGGAAAGATTCCCTCTTTTTGGATTGCTTGGAATCGTTTCATAAAGAATGGTACCAGCTCCTCTTTATATGTCTTGTAGAATTCGCTGGTGAACGCATCTGGACCTGGGCTATTTTTGGTTGGTAGGCTCTTAATTGCTGCCTCAACTTCAGCCCTTGTTATTGGTCTATTCAGGGTTTCACCTTCTTCCCGGTTCAGGCTTGGGAAGGTACAAGTGTCCAGGAATTTATTCATTTCTTCCAGGTTTTCTGGTTTATGTGCATAGAGTTGTTTGTAGAAATCTCTGATGGTAGTTTGTATTTCTGTGGAATCTGTGGTGATATCGCCTTTATTGTTTTTTTATCACATCTATTTGTTTCTTCTCTCTTTTCACAGAATAAGTGAACAAATAAGAGAACACCTGGATCTCTGGAACTTTTTGATCCTTTGTCTCCATGAGCCTGGAAGCTGACAAGCTGATAATTCCCACAGCGAGAGCAAGGCGGCTATCAGTTTCTCTAATGGTTGTCCTGATGGCCTTTCAGAAAGTAATTGACTTTAATTATGCCCTAAACTGACCTTTTGAATGGACCTGAAGAATAACTGAAGAGAGAAAAATGATTCTGAATGGTCCTGTTGGGTCCAATTATCCGTAGAGAAAGAGAGTGAGGATGAGGCCTGGATAAAGCTGGGCTCCCCGGCATGAACTGCACTGTCTGCTCATTACGTGTTCCCTGCAGCTTGTCTGGGCTTTTGGGAGACTGGTCTACTCATTATTCATCCGCATTTATCCTCACTGACAGGGCTGGTAGGAACAAGCTCTAAGTTATGAAAACAGTGGGAGTTCTAGGGCCCCGAAATTAAGTATCAACAATAGCTGTTATCCTTTCATCAGTGGCAAAATCTACACTTCTCCAGGTTTGGGACAGCAGGTGTTGTCTGAGTAGCCCTGACCCCAGGGCCAGAGGGCAAGGGGGTGATTGTCAAAGTTCTCTGCCTCTGATATTATGATAACATGTGATCTGCCCACAGCGAATGGGGAAGAGGTTGCCACGGACCTGAAGGGACGAAGTGGACAAAACCACATGTGGGAACTGAGTCACCTCTTGTCTGTTAGACGGCAGAGTCCCTATTTCATAGAAATGTAATTAGGGCCTGGAGAAGAGGCCAGTACGCCTCCTGGTGATCCAGTTGCCCCTGGCCACTTGACCCTGGGTGCAGAAGTTTGTGGGGAGCACAGATTTGGTACCCACAAGGGATGGAGCACCTGTCTGACATTTCAGACCGTTGATGTTTTCTCTACTTCCCATTTACTGGGGCTCTGTGCACCCAGCTCTGTTTGTTTTGCAAAGAGCAACCTGTTCTTTTCTCTCAAAACTTCTGGGACCTGATGGCAAACTTTCCGTATTCTCTCTTCATCCTTCTATTCAAAGAAGCCTCAAGAGTTGACTCAGATAACTTGATTCTTTTGCTGGGAGTATCAAGAGATCCAGAGAGATCTACTCTCCCTATTTCAAAATCCACCCTCCTTTAGAACTCAGGAAAGACAGGGGCTGGGTACAATTCCCTTGTATAATTCCCAAGGGTATGCAGGGTGACGCCTCTTTTGTTTTTTTAACACTGGGGTACAGAGACAACCTTCTTCTTTGTCTCCAGTTGGGTAGGCTATTGCTTCCTACTTACACTCTTTATTTAAGAAAAATCTCTCTACAACAAACCCTCAGGAGCATGTCTTAAACCTCCAGCAAAGTCCCTGGAAAGTTTGGAATAGGTGAGCAGATACGAGGATTGCACAGAAACATCCTGTCTTTAGAGAGTCTTTTTCAATCATATCTTCCTTTACATTCACTGGAAATGTTTATAATTTAGGATGAGCAATAAATGGGGCATTACGTATCCCTCTGCTTGGGAGAATAAACTTTGTGTCTACTGAAAGTTCTCTGCCCAGTAAAATCTCCAAAGGGTTGAGTGTGAAAGATTCACAAATGTGCTCTGTGTCCTGGGGGAGAGGGATGTACATTGTCATTTTTATGCCATGCGTAAAAACTCCAAGCACCCCAAGTTACAGGAGATATTATTTTTGCAGAGGCCAATATGAGGAATATTAGATTACTTTATGTTTTCTTAAAAAGTTTTATTATAGATGTCAAATGAATATAAAAGGAGAAAGACTAGTATAGTAGTCCCCCATGTACTAACCACCCAGCTTCAACAATCATTTACGAATGGCCACTTCGGAGTTTTACAATTTGATCTATAAATATTTCAGTGTATATCTGGAAAAAAAATTTCAAATCTCTAATAAAAAAATTATACCCACAATATGATTTTTTACCTCTAAAATATTAATAATTTTATAATAACCTCAAACATTAAGTCAGTGTTTACATTTTCTCAATTGTCATATGGATGCTTTTAAAATGTTTACAGTTTATTTGAATCTGGATCCAAAACATACCATTGTAATTGGCTGGCATAACTCCATGGTTCTTTCAATTTATCTTCTCACTCCCTATTTTTTCTTTCTGGCAGTTTTTTTTTTCCCCAATATTTTGTTTTTGAAGAATCTAGATGTTTTGTCCTGGAGAGTTTCCAACAATCTGGATTTTGTGTTTTTGTCACACAGAGACATTTCCTATGCTCATCTGTCCCCTGCGTTTTCTCCATATCCATCATCCAGTCCAGATGCTTGATCAGGTCCTGTTTCACTGTTTCATGGCAAGACTGCTTTAGAGGTGGTGCTGTCCGAGGTTCATAAGGCCTATTGTGTGATGTCAGCAGCCATGGACGATCAGGTAAAGATCTGTCACTTCACAGAAGATTATGCATGGGGATATTCCAGTCCCATCAAGCCTTCCTCGTTTGTCAGCTGGAATATGTCCATAAAGAGAAACTCTCCCTTACCAGTTTTGCTGCTCCACTGAGAAAGCGTGCGTGCAGAGAAGGCATAACACATGTTTTCGTTCCCCCCTTTATTTGCAAGGATATTTTTTAAAATGAATTTTTCATTTTAAGATAATTGTAGATTCACATGAAATTTTAAAAAACAGAGAAAGACCCTGTGCATACTTTACCTATCCTTTACCCCCCGTGGTACCACATCACAAAGCCACAGTACAATAGCACAGCCAAGAAGCTGATGTTAGCATGGCCGAGATCCCGAACACATCCATCGCCCCATGGTTCCCTCCTGCCGCTCTTCATAGCCACAATTCTGTGACTCCTGCTTGCCAGTCCCTGACCCCTGGAAACCACTAATTCATTCTCTATTTCTATTATTTTGTCATTTCATAAATGTGGAACAAAAGCAATTATATAGTCAATGACCTTTAGGGATTGGCTTCTCTCACTTAGCAGAATTACCTGGAGATTCATCCAAGTTACTACATTTGTCAATAATTCATTTCTTGTTATTGCTGAGTAGAATTTCATGGTATGGATATGCCATGATGTGCCAATAATGTATTCACCTGAATCTGATTATAGGTTTTTTAATGTGCTGACTTGCTATTTATTACATTACTTAATAAAGTATCTATTTAAATCCATTGCCCATTAAAAAAAAAAGAGAGAGAGAGAGAGTTTGGCTGGGCACTGTGGCTTGTGTCTGTAATCCCAGCACTTTGGGGGGCTGAGGCAGGTGGATCACTTGAGCCCGGGAGTTGGGACCAGCCTAGAAACATAGCGAAACCCTGTCTCTACTAAAAACACAGAAATTAACCAGGCATGGTGGCACCTGCCTGTAGTCCCAGCTACTCGGGAGGCTGAGACAGGAGAATTGCATGAACTTGAGAGACAGAGGTTTCAGTGAGCTGAGGTCACACCCCTGCACTGCAGTCTGGGTGATAAAGTTAGAATCTATCCCCACCCCCACAAAAAAAATCAAAGTTGGTATTTTAAAAAATTAAGTTTTAAGAGTTCTTCACATATTCTTAACAAAAGTTTTCTATCAAATGAACGTTTAGAGAATATTTTCTCCCAAACTGCGCCTTTCCTTTAAATTTTCTTAATGGTATTGAAGGTGGAAAAACTCAAGCTGTTTCTCCTCTGCTGTCGTCCCACACAATAATCAACACAGAAGACTTCTGCGACCAAATGCGGGGGAACTTCTCCCCACCAATGAGCAAGCAGTCAAGCCTGCAGTGGACATGAGCTGGGCCTCCACTCATTCAACGCTGTTTACCTAGAGACAGTTTTAGATCTCATGGGTTAAGAGCTCAGTCGCTGAGCCTGTGAGGGGGACCACTGCACTCTTGAGTCATCCGTTGCAAGTCTGGGCCTTCAGAACTTCTGAACGACTAGCTATATAAATTAGGGCTTCCAGAATCCCCTTTTTGGGTTCAATTAATTTGCTGGAGTGGCTCATAGAACTCAGGGAAACGCTTATGTTTATCAGTGTATTATAAAGGATATTGCAAAGAATACAGAGGAAGAGATGCATGGGGCGAGGTAATGGGAAGAGGCACTGAGCTTCCATTTTCTCCCTGGACGCACTGCCCTCCAGCAACCTCCACATGTGCTATCCAGAAACTCTCCAAACCATGTTCTTATTTTTTTCTGAGATGGAGTCTCGCTCTGTCACCAAGGCTGGAGTGTAGTGGTGTGATCTCGGCTTACTGCAACCTCCCTCTCCCAGGATCAAGCGCTTCTCCTGCCTCAGCCTCCTGAGTAGCTGGGATTACAGGTGCCCCCCAACACGCCTGGCTAATTTTTGTATGTTTTAGTAGAGGTGGGGTTTCACCATGTAGGCCAGGATGGTCTTGAATTCTTGATTTCAGGTGATCTGCTCACCTCGGCCTCCCAAAGTGCTGGAATTACAGGCGTGACCCACCGTAGTTGGCCTCCACAGTGTCTGGCCTCCAACCCTTTTTCTTTTGGGTTTTTATGGACGCCTCATTATACAGACGTAATTAATTAACTCATTGGCCATTGGTGATGAACTTAATCCTCAGCTCCTCTTCTCTTCCCAGCAGTTGTGAAGTGCAGCTAAAAGTCCTGACCCTGGAACTCTGCCTTGGTCTTTCTGGTAACTGCTCCCATCCTGAAGCTACCTAGGGTCCCTCAGCCAGGAGTCAACCCGTTAGCACACAAAAGACATCATTCTGAGTATACTATCTTTAAAAGGAATTGTATGTCAGGAAATCAGGTTAAAGACCAATATCACAGGTGTCTTTCAAAAAGCAGATTTTTAAAATATATACATTTTGTTTTCTATCAAAAAAATTTTCCAACTCGAGGGTTGCAAAGATATTTTCCCTATGTTTTCTTTCAGAAGTTTATCATTTTCATTTTTAAATTAATGTCTATAAGATAAAGTGATGAATTATTCAAAGATTTTATGTTAGGTACTAAAGAATTAACAATTTAGTGAGAATCACAGAAGCTGAGTGGCTAGACTCCTAGTTCTAAAAAACAACCTAACTGATTTGATATATTTTTAACTAAAATATAAGCTTGAACACAGTGTGATAAAGTCAAATTTCATAATTTGTCATGCTTTGTACAGCAACGCTAATTCAACTTTTTGTACTTTGAATTTTTTTTCTGTGTAACTGAAAACCTCAAACATCTCTTGTTCTAATTCTGTACTATTTCTGGAAATCCTTTCTCTTTTGCACATTTACCAAATTTTATATCCAGGAAGCACATTACACTTTTTCTCACAGGCACAATAACTATTTTTATTCAAAGATGCCATGTAGTGCACTATGCCAGTAAGTACTGTGACCAGACAGATTTTAAGTGTAGCAAATTATCTTCAATTGAAAAGAGCTTAAGAGGAGAAAACAAATATTACATCTTAAATAGAGGCATGAATCAAACCAACTTATAAATGGTGAAGGCAACTTATCAAAATGCCTTAGGGCACATCAAGACTGACTTAAACCATTTAAGTTAGGCAGATACATAATGCTATGTAAATAGAAGTGTTATAAACACACTGACCACATTTTAATTGAAACAGTTTATTAGGTTTTCTCATAATGTAAACATGAGAAATAAAAACCACATAAATTATAGATAGCATTTACCATTTGAAAATAAAACTGCAATCAATGCTTAAATCTCCGACGTCTAAACTCCCTAAACAATAATTATTGAGGAAGTAAGATTTCTAAAGTTTATGGAAGTTCTTTTTTGTAAATGGCAGGACATGAAATATAATACTTGCAGCCAGGCTGACATGGGGGATAATAAAATGTTTATATCACCTACTGCTACTAGGCTTCAATTCCTAATCTGTTGCATGTGAATTAATACTGATCATATTCTTCCTGTACCACATGTAGGGAAAATAATTTTAGGTGATCAACATAGATAAGAGCTCTGCTAAGAACTACTTTGAAAGAGAAGAGGGCACTTTATAAAAATACAAGAATTCCAAAAGTCTTAGTGTAATTTTAAGCTTTGGTACTTGTAAAAAAAAGTATTGATGCTACAAACATTTACAAAACATCATTGGAAAGTTTATTATATTGCTTATACATGTATTTAGTTTTGCAATTCTTTAAAGGCATAGGGTCTCGCTACATTGCCAAGGCTGGGGAGCAATGGCTATTTACAGGTACAGTCATAGAACACAGCAGCCTCCAGTGCTAGGCCTCAGGTGATTCTCCCACTTAAGACTTATGAGTAGCTGGGACAACAGGCATGCCCAGCTCCTAAATATTAAGCTTTTAATTTTCTGTTTTAGTATTTCCTGGAGAAAGCAGATATTGATTGAAACAAAAATTTTAAAATTTAATACTCAAATTTTGTAAACTAAAACCAGAGGTGGTGGTACCACGCCTATAGTCCCGGCCACTTGGTAGGCTGAAATAAGAGTTTGCTTGAGGCCAGGCTTTCCAGGCTGTGGTGTGTTGATTGTGTCTCTGAATAGCCATTGCACTCTAGCCTGGGCAACATAGTAAGACCCTATTTTTTATAAAAAAGAAAAAGTTAATAAAATTAAATTTTTGAGTAATATCTTATAAAGGTTTATAGCATATATACATAAGCTGCAGTGCACTGGAGGGGTCCAAGCACTATATATATATGTGGCAGAGCTAGCTGAAGTTTTATTTTGGACAAAAAAAAAATACTTAAATTGTTTTGCAGCTGGAGGCATGGGCAAGGGGGGTCCCCCAGACAGTAAACTCCCCCACGGATGGGCTGAGGGCTAGGGCTGAGCCTCAGGTGGTCTCTTGTTTCCCATGCTCACCTGCACACGGGCCTCCCTCCTGGGCTCTGGGGCAGCCACAGGAGGGGCAGGCCGGGAGGGGCTGTAGCAGCTGTTCACTTAGGCAGGACATCAGAGGACTCGAACACCAACCTCCCATTGTGGATCTCAATCTTCTTCACAACCATCGCCCTGGTGGTGCTGGTGTGGCTGAAGGAGCTGGAGTCCGCGCCAGAGCCAAAGCTGTAGCCCAGGCCGTAGCTGAGGCCGGGGCTTGTGAGGTCCCCACAAGCCGAGCTCAGACCACCTGCACAGCCGCTGGTGGTCTTCATATGGATACTCATGTTCTGCATCCCAGACTCCAGCCAGCCAAGCACACTGTATTAAAACTACAATCTGCCCTGAAACTTACAGGTCACGTCACATATTATTTTTATATTACCACTGGATCATCATGTGGTTTGGCAGTATGACAATATCTTTGAATACATTTATTTAAAAAGAAAATTTATCAGCAAATGAGGATTGTTACAGTTTATAAGAAACACACCATGGACCCTAATACAAGTTGGTAATCAATAACTAATAGTTTTTCTTTTATGACCCCGAACATGCTGAAATGCTAACAAGTAGGGCTTACAAAAGATATGAATGGCAAATGTTCTCCATCAGCTTTTGTTTAAAATGATTGCCAGTGACTAGCAGCTCCGATGGTTAAGAGTAGGAAGGAAGAACCCTTCCATATCTGACAGTGATGCAGTCTGCTCCTGGCAGCTTCATGAGTTGTTACCGTCCCATGTTTTAATAGTAACACTGCACTGATTTTAAAATTAAATTAGGATCTAATGTTGTTGGATTTTAATAACATGTGGGCATATAGATTATATAAAGAGGAATTGTGAAGGACGGGGCCAGAATAAGGTTTCTCCAGAAACGCTGAGTTCTAAGCAGTCACCTTAGGATGAACCACATGAAATTGCCATTAGGCAACCATGTTTGACCGATAAGAATGACAATTTCACTTGGTTCGATTTCACTTGCATGTATCTGCAGCAATATCGGGGGAAAAGAAAAGTAGAAAAGACGCAAAAGTATGTCAAAAATCTAAATATTTAAACTACTGTTTTAAAATCTTTCCAGAGTTCACAGCTATCAGCCCACACACTAAGAAAATATCTGTGCGTAGGCAAGAAGTCTTCACTTTGGAGTGGTTTTTATACCTGTTTACATTTAAAAAGACAGAAGGGTGTAAGAGCCTTGTGGCACTGCAGAGGTCCCGTTCTTTCCTGCGGAGGGCAATTCTAGTTGTACGCATTTCTTTCTCGACTTTGAGATCTTTCTTCTTCGGAAAATACTAACTTTTCTAGTTGTTGAGCGGGAGAGGTAGTATTTTCCTGTCTTTTTTGATGAGGGGTATAGCCCCTCATTTCTTTCTTCAAGAGACAATGGCTTTAGAACACTGAAGATTAATGAAATTATCAGTGCTGAAAGACCTTCTCATGGTAGCACTATAAAAGATTTTGGCATCTTCCATCCTTGAAATAGCCTAAGAAAGTCAATGAAACAGAAAAGGGGTACAATTTTAAAAAGAGCTCCAACCTTTTAACAAGCACCATTGATGATATACCACGCATGTAGACTCCTCTAGATAGTTCACAGTTAGAGCTGCTTTGGCTGAGTTTCACACTGCCAGGTTCCGGGGATGCTACTGCCCGCCACCTCAGTAAGGTAATCTCCCTAAAGGGCTATAATTAGACTGCTGAAGGAAAAAATATATATATATCATTTATTAATCTATTGAAATTTTACCCAATCTGTAGTAGTTATTATATCCGCAATGCAAACTTTAATGAAGCAGTTATGTGCCAGAGTGCACTGGACCATAAGAAGTCAAATTCCTAAAGCGTCAAAAGGCAGGACCTTGCACTTCTACTTCTAATGGTAGACGGTGTATTATTCTAAAGTACTTCCAAGGTACCACAGAAAATGCTAATTTTAACTATGCCTCCATTTCAGTTGTGATTTTTCTCACAAGTGAAACCAGAAAAGAGGTACAATTTTCTGTACCTCTTTATAAAAATACAAGAATCCTGTATTTTACTTTATAAAAATACAAGAATATAAAATGCTATGTGACTTCTTTATAAAAATACAAGAATCTTATATTCAAATTATTTGAAATAATAATTCAATTATTATTCATTATTTGAAATAATAATTTGAATACAAGATTCTTGTATTTTTATAAAGAAGT
>PVKV010021824.1:0-36725 GCA_004027835.1 Alouatta palliata | reverse complement strand
AAAAAAAAAAAAAAAAACCAAGTAGCTGGGACTAAAGGCTACCCCATCATGCCAGGCTAAGTTTTTTTTTTTTTTCATCTTCCTTCCTTACCCCCTCACCAGGCTAAGTTTTAAATTTTTGTAGAAAAACAGGGTCTCGGCCGGGCGTAGTGGCTCACGCCTATAATCCAAGCACTTTGGAGGCCAAGGCAGGTGGATCACCTGAGGTCGGGAGTTCAAGACCAGCCTGACCAACATGGTGAAACCCCGTCTTAAAAAAAAAAAAAAAAAAAGATGAAAAAAAAAAAAAGAAAAACAGGGTCTCACTATGTTGCCCAGCCTGGTCTCGAACTTCTGGGCTCAAGTGACACTTCCACCTTAGCCTCCCGAAGTGCTGGGATTACAGACAGGAGCCACCTCACGCAGCCTCTCCTGTCTTCTGACTATGATGCAAGAGTTCCTCCAGGGTACACGAAACCCTCCCTGTAATTAATTGGGATCTGGACTCTGCCCTCTTATAAAAACACTCCCCAAACCTCCATCCACAGAGGGATGAGTAACGTGAATCAAAGTGTTCCCTACAATAGAATGAAACTTGGCAATAGAAAGGAACAGACTATAGCTACGCTCAAAACAGGGACTAATCTCAAAAGCACGCCGAACAAAAGAAGCCACAAAAAGCACACACTGTATGATTCCATTTATAGAACATTCTAGAAAACACAAGCTAATCTGTAGTGACAGACAGCACATCAGTGGTTGCTTGGAACAGGCCAGGAGGGATGCTGGATGAACTACCCAGCATAGCCACTGGCTCAGGTGAGGGCCAGGCGACTATAGTCCCAGCTACTGGGGAGGCTAAGATGGGAGAATCCCCTTGAGCCCAGGAGTTTGAAGCCAGCCAGGGAAACATAAGGAGACCCCATCTGTAAAAGAAAAATAAATAAATAACAAATACGTATATATTTTTAAAGTGTAAGTTTTTTTGTTTGAGACAGAGTCTTGCTGTGTTGCCCAGGCTGGAGTGCAATGGTTCAATCTCAGCTCACTGCAACCTCCACCACCCAGGTTCAAGCTATTCTCCTGCCTCAGCCTCCGAAGTAGCTGGGATTACAGACATGTGCCACCATGCACAGCTAATTTTGTATTTTTAGTATAGATGGGGTTTTGCCATGTTGGCCAGGCCAATTTCGAACTCCTGGCCACAAGTGATCCACCCACCTTGGCTTCCCAAAGCGCTGGGATTACAGTTGTGAGCCACTGAGCAGGGACAATACATACTTTGTTTAAGCTAGTAAATTTGGGAGTGATTTGTTACAAAGTAATAGCTAACTCACATTCTAAAATCTTAGAAGCTGGGTAGTAAATAACAAGTACTGAAACCGGGCGTGGTGTCTCACGACTGTAATCCCGACGTTTTGGGAGGCTGAGGAAGGCAGGTGAATCACCTGAGGTCAGGAGGTCGAGACCAGTCTGGCCAACGTGATAAATCCCGTCTCTACTAAAAATTCAAAAATTAGCCGGGTGTGGTGGCCAGTGCCTGTAATCCCAGCTACTCAGGAGGCTGAGATAGGAGACTCGCTTGAACCCAGAAGGCGGAAGTTGCAGTGGGCCAAGATCGAACCACTGCACCCAGCCTGGGAGACAGAGAAAGACTCCGTCTCAAAAAAAAAAAAAAAAAAAAAAAAGCTTATTTCAGCATGTGGTTGCAAACAAATCCCCAGGGGATGAATCCCAAGACAGGAAGTAGGCCGGGCATGGTGGCTCATGTCTATAATCCCAGCACTTTGGGAGGCCAAGATGGGAGGATCTGCTTGAGCCCAGGAGTTTGAGACCAGCCTGGCCAACATAGCAAGACCCTGTCTCTACAATACATAAATAAATAATTCACCAGATGTGGTAGTGCATGCCTGTGGACCCAGCTACTTGGAAGGGTGAGGCAGGAGGATCAACTGAGGCAGGAGGATCACCTGAGGCCAGGACTTCAAGGCTGCAGTGAGCTAGGATCACGCCACTGCATGCCAGCCTGGGCAACAAAGGGAGAAAAAAAAGAGGAATGAAGAAGGAGGAGGAGGAGGAGGAAACAAGAAGGAGAAGAAGGAGGAGGAGGCGGGGGAGGAGTAGGAGAGGCAAAGAAAGAGGAAGGAAGGAAGGAAGGAAGAAAAAGAAGAGAGAGAGAAAGGAAAAGAAGAAGAAGGCAGGGTTTGGTGGCGCATGCCTGTAATCCCAGCACTTTGAGAGGCTGAGGCAGGAAAATTGTTTGAACCCAGGAGGCAGAGGTTGCAGTGAGCCCAGATCGTGCCATTGCACTCCAGTCTGGGCAGGACTCTATCTTAAAAAAATGAAATAAAGAGGAAGACAGGAAGGATCACTCCAAAGGAGAGACAACCTTTCTCAAAGGTCCCTTCCTTAAAGAGGTCTTCAAGGAAACCCTTATCCCCTGCTACCCCTTCACCTTGTTTTCTTACATACACAACAGTTGTCACAAACTGGCAATACCTTGTTCTTTGTTTATTTATTTTATTATTATTATTATTTTTAGAGAGTTTCTTGTTGCCCAGGTTGGAGTGCAATGGCTCGATCTTGGCTCACCGCAACCTCTGCCTCCTGGGTTCAAGCAATTTGCCTGCCTCAGCCTCCCCAGTAGCTGGGATTACTGGTGTGCACCACTAATTACATCCAGCTAATTTTGCATTTTTAGTAGAGACAGGGTTTCTCCATGCTGGTCAGGCTGGTCTCGAACTTCCGACCTCAGGTGATCTGCCCACCTCAGTCTCCCCAAGTGCTGGGATTACAGGCATGAGTCACCTCGCCCAGCCTTGTTTGGGTGGGTGTGGTGGCTCATGCCTGTAATCTCAGCACTTGGGGAGGCCAAGGCAGGTAGATCACCTGAGGTTGGGGGTTTGAGACCAGCCTGACCAGCATGGAGAAACCCCATCTCTACTAAAAGTACAAAATGAGCCGGGCATGGTGGTGCATGCCTGTAATCCCAGCTACTTGGGAGGCTGAGGCAGGAGAATCACTTGAACCTGGGAGGCAGAGATTGCAGTGAACTGAGATCATGCCTCTGGCACTCCAGCCTCGGTAACAAGAGCAAGACTCCCATCTCAAAAAAAAAAAAAAAAAAGAAAGAAAGAAAGAAAAAAGGCTGAGTGCAGTGGCTCATGCCTGTAATCCCAGCACTTTGGGAGGCCGAGACAGGCGGATCACAAGATCAAGAGTTTCAGACCAGCCTGACCAACATGGTGAAACCCCCATCTCTACTAAAAATATAAAAACTAGCTGGGCGTGGTGGTGGGCACCTGTAATCCCAGCTACTCAGGAGGCTGAGGCAGGAGAATCATCTGAACCCAGCAGGCAGAGGTGGTGGTGAGCCAAGATCGTGCTACAGTACTCCAGCCTGGGTAACAGAGCGTGACTTTGTCTGAAAAAAACAGCCAGTTCTGTGTGGCCACCCAGGCTGGAGTGCAGTGGTGCAATCATGGCTCACTGTAGCCCCCAGTTCCCAGGCTCAAGCAATCCTCCTGTCTCAGCCTCTCGAGTAGCTGGGACCATAGGTGCACACCCCCACACCTGGCTCATTTTTATTCACTTATTTACTTATTTTTGAGGTGCAGTCTCGCTCTGTCGCCCAGGCTGGAGTGAAGTGGCGCCATCTCAGCTCACTGTAACCTCTGCCTCCCGGGTTCAATCAATTATCCTACCTCAGCCTCCCAGGTAGCTGGGATTACAGATATGTGCCACTACGCCCAGCTAATTTTTCTATCATTTTTATTTATTTATTTTTTGTAGAGATGGGATCTCACTATGTTGCTCAGGCTGATCTCAAACTCCTGGGCTCAATCGATCCACCCACCTTGGTCAGCCTCCCAAATTGCTGGGATTAAAGGCATGAACCACCTCACCTGGTGTCCTACATTTGTTTACAAGCTTAGTGTCTCTCTCCCACCCATTAGGACAGAAGCGCTCAGAGTCGGGAGCCCTGCTCATCTTGTCCTGCAAGGAAGCTTCAAGTGCTTATAGATAACAGGTGCTCTTAAAGACCTACTAAATGTACAAGGAACGTTTGTCTTTGGACTCCCTGTGTTGGTGCCCAGAGGATCCCTGACTTACGAGTTTCCAACCCTAGAAGTTTCGGATCTCATGCTGTCTGAGACCTGGTCAATGTCAGGACTTCTCTTACCCTGTCAGGGATGACTTTCCCTCTCCCACTCTAAGTCCAGGTAGGAACATTTCTATGGATAGTTTCTATTTTGTTTTGAGATGGAGTCTCTCGTTCTGTCGCCCAGACTGGAGGGTGGCGGTTCAATCTTGACTCACTGCAACCTCCACCTCCCGGGTTCAAGCAATTCCCTGTCTCAGCTTCCCAAGTAGCTGGGATTACAGGCTCAAGTCACCATGCCCAGCAAATTTTTGTATTTTTAGTAGAGACAGGGTTTCACCATGTTGGCCAGGCTGGTCTCGAACTCCTGGCCTCAGGTGATCCACTCACCTCAGCCTCCCAAAGTGCTGGGATTACAGGTGTGAGCCATCGTGCCCAGCCCAACTCTTCAGCACCCAGTATTCTTAGACAGTCTCCCATCCAAGTACTAACCAGGTCTGACCCTGCTTAGCTTCCAAGATCAGGCAAGATCAGGCACTTTCAGGGTGTTATGGCCATAGACATATCCATGGTGTTTCAGACCGAGAGCCAATCAAGGTCCAACTCCACAGGTTTTCGCATCTAAGACTCAGCTCAGGCCTCCCTAGGTGGGGTGGCCAGGGTGGCGGTGGGGAGGCAGGGAAGCTGGGCTCTGAGAGCCTTCTAGCCAATGTGGTCCCCCACCCCCCACCTGGAGGGTAGGTCACAAGGTTAGACAGGTGGGCATCCCCACTCTCTTCAACTTCCATTGGTTCAGCCCAGATCCTGCCCCATGGCCAGAGCTCCAAGGGAGAAGCCCTCCCCTCCCCTCTCCTCTCTTCCCCCATTTCCACTCCCCTCTTTCCCCATTTCCACTCCCAGCATCTGAAGACTCAAGTCACCTGTGCTTTGATTGGGCTTTAAGACCAGGTGACTGGGCCTTGGGGAGTTGGAGGAAGCCTTTCCACACTTTTTTTTTTTTGAGACAGAGTTTTGCTTGGTCACCCAGGCTGGAGTGAAGTGGCATTATGATAGCTCGCTGCACCCTCTCAGCTTCCCAGATTCAGGTGATCCTCCCACCTCAGCCTCCAGAGTAGCTGGAACTACAGGCACACACCACCACACCTGGCTAATTTTTAAAATTTTGTTTTTGTAGGTTTTAAATTTTTTGGTAGAACTATGGTCCCACTATATTGTTCAGGCTGGTTTCGGACTCCTGGGCCCAAGATATCCTTCTGCCTCGGCCTCCCAAAGTGTTGGGATTACAGGCATGAGTCACAGAGCCGGACCTCCACACTTGACAAGGTCTGTAAGACCAGCTTCCCAGAAGGGTGGCGGTAGAATGGCTTTGGGAGTTCAGGGTCTCCAGCTTTCTCAGTTTCCCCTGCTACCAGGGTCCAGGCAGACTGCAGAGTTGCAAAGTTCTAAGACCCCCGCATCTCCCGCCAGCGCCGAGACCACCGAGGCAGAGTAGGATACGACCACTCTCTTCCCTCAACTCCGCAGATCCCGCGGTGCCTGGAGCGGGGTCGACCTGGGCGCGCCTGCGGCGAGGCGGGGCTGAGTCGTCCGGGGGCGTGGCGGGACGGGGCGGCTCCCGGGCTCCTGTCCCCGCCTGCCCTGACTCACCCTCGCGGCCCGCCCGGGAACTCTGCGGGAGTCCCGGCTGCTCCGCTTTGCCGCTTTCAGGGACCCAGGAATTGGGCCCAGCGTCCCTCCCGGAACGGTGAGTAGGTGGCTCTTTGCCTCTGGGCACCCCGAAGTGGCGGGGTGGGAGTCGGGCTGGGAGTCCCAGGGCAGAGTCGCTCCAGGTGCGCTGGCCCTGTGGCCGGGGCGGGCCGCCCGGACACACCAGGAGTGAGTGGGGGTGCGGGCGCGGGCAAAGGGAAACCTGACCCAGGAGGTGCCGGTCCTGGGAGCCAGGCAGGCCTGGCCAACGTCTCAAGGTGAAGATCAACAGGCTAGACTTGACTTTGGGGGTCTCGACCACTTTCCCTTCCCCTTGGCATCTGGGAAGACATTGACAACTCATCCCCGGGAGCCCCTCAGAGCCCCAGAACCCACCATTGAGGGTGGGTTCAACCAAGCCTGACTTCTGGTGCTGTTGAACTTATAGATGTCCCAGACCTTCACGACTGTTAACAGAGGCAGCTTGGAAAAGACCCGGCTAGGAGTCTACAGGCCTGGGGCCTGGCCCAGGATGGGCCACAAAGATGCCACCCTCCCCCACTCTAGACCCTCAGTTTCTCCTTTGTATAAAAGGTTGAGGCTCAGCTGGAGACGTGGCTTACGCCTGTAATCCCAGCACTTTGGGAGGCCAAGGTGGGCGGGTGACCTGAGGTCAGGTGTTGGAGACCAACCTGGCTAACATGGTGAAACCCTGTCTCTATTAAAAATACATAAATTAGCCAGGTGTGGTGGCGCACACCTGTAGTCCCAGCTACTTGGGAGGCTGAGGCATGAGAATCGCTTGGACTTGAGAGGTGGAGGTTGCAGTGAACTGAGATTGCACCACTGCACTCCAGCCTGGGTGACAGAGCAAGACTCCCTCTCAAAAAAAAAAAAAAGGCTGAGGCCAGGTAGAGTGGTTCATGCCTGTAATCCCAGCACTTTGGGAGGCTGAGGTAGGAGGATCACTTGGGCTCAGGAGTTTGAGACCAGCCTGGGCAACATAGTGAAACCCCATCTCTACAAAAAATACAAAAATTGGCTGGGCATGGTAGTGTGCACCTGTAGCCTCATCTACTGGGAAGGCTGCTCCCAGCTGCTTCCAGCTGTTCTGCTCCCAGGGACCCAGGAGGGGTTGGCATGAGGATCACTTGAGCCCAGGAGCTCGAGGCTGCAGTGAACTGTGATCACACCACTGAACTTCCAGCCTGGGTGACAGAGCAAGACCCTATCTCTTAAAAAAAAATGGTTGGAACTTGTGTTCTTCAAAACCTCTCTTAGGGCTTGAAACTGTCGCATGCTTCTTCCTTCTTCCCTGCCTCTTAGCATGGGCTGTGGGTGGGGAGGGTCTCACTCTCCCACCCTTCCCAAAGCAGGAACTCACCACCACATTTTTTGTAGGCAAGTGGTTTGAGGAGGACCTGGGAGGGAGGAGGGGTGAGGCATGGGGGGGTGGAGCCAGGGCTAGTGGGGGCCACATGGTCTTAGCGGGCAAGACCTCCCGCCTGGCCTGCTGCAATGCAACACCGCTCTTAGGTGCTTTTGGCAAAGATGCTGTGTCTTTTTTGTTGTTGTTTATTTGATTTTTGAGATAGAGTCTTGCTCTGTCGCCCAGGCTGGAGTGCAGTGGTGCAATCACAATTCACTGCAACCTCCTGCCTCAGCTTCCCCAATAGCTGGGATTATAGGTGCCCACCACAGTGGCCAGCTAATTTTGTATTTTTAGTAGACACGGGGTTTCACCATGTTGGCCAGGCTGGTTTTGAACTCCTGAACTCAAACGATCTGCCCATCTTGGCCTCCCAAAGTGCTGGTATTATAGGTGTGAGCCACCGCACCCAGCAAGATGCTGTATTTTAGTAAGAAGCTCTCTCTCAAGAAGGAACAGAGTGCTTGCTATCCTACAGGCGGGATTTGGAGCTTGGATGGGTCAGGCTTCAAAGGCCACTTGGAACTGTAGAAGCTTGAGCAAGTTATTTCTCTTCCCTGAGTCTGGAAAGCAAAGTCCCCAAATCCACGCTGCCTGAGTTTGGATAAAATGAGGCGTTGAGAGTGTCTGGTGGAGGAAGTTAAGTGTGGTCCCCATGGTTGTATTTTCCCTGGCTCTGCCCCAATTCTTCGAGCCCCTCTTCCTGGACCTTCCCACCAGCCTTGCTCAGACAAAGTGGGAGCCTGTCTGGTCTGTGGAAATTTAATGGCAGGTTCGGGATGATCAAGTTTGAGTCATGGAGACAGATAATGATAGCCCCTGTGGCTGCCCCCAGTCCCCTGAGTGTTTCTGCCTTCTTGTCTGTGATTGTGCACATGGGATGGGTGTTGGTGGAGCTTACACCGGGGTGGCAAGGACAGGAAGTTGGTCCCTGCTCGTGTGTGTGTGTGTTTTGTGTGATTTCTTCTGCAGACCCCAGAGTAAGTAGGGTTTTTTCTTTTTTTCTTTTTTCTTTCTTTTTTTTTTTTTTGAGATGGAGTCTTGCTGTTTCACCAGTCTGGAGTACAGTGGCAGCTCACTGCAACCTCTATCTCTGGGGTTCAAGCGATTCCCCTACCTCAGTCTCCTGAGTAGCTGGGACTACAAGCACGCACTATCATGCCCAGCTAATATTTTTTAAATTTTATTTTAGTAGAAATGGGGTTTCGCCGGGCATGGTGGCTCACGCCTGTAATCCCAGCACTTTGGGAGGCCGAGGCGGGTGGATCACGAGGTCAAGAGATCGAGACCATCCTGGTCAACATGGTGAAACCCCGTCTCTACTAAAACTACAAAAATTAGCTGGGCATGGTGGCGCATGCCTGTATTCCCGGCTACTCGGGAGGCTGAGGCAGGAGAATTGCTTGAACCCAGGAGGCGGAGGTTGCGGTGAGCCGAGATTGCGCCATTGCACTCCAGCCTGGGTAACAAGAGCAAAACTCCGTCTCAAAAAAAAAAAAAAAGAAAGAAAGAAAGAAATGGGGTTTCACCATGGCCAGGATGGTCTCAATCTCCTGACCTCATGATCTGCCCGTCTCGGCCTCCCAAAGGGCTGGGATTACAGGCGCGAGCCACCTCACCTGACCTTTTTCTTTTTTTCTTTTTGAGACCAAGTCTCACTCTGTTGCTTAGGCTGCAGTGAGTGCAGTGGTGCGATCTTGGCTCACTGCAACCTCTGCCTCCCACGTTCAAGTGATTCTCCTGCCTCAGCCTCCGGAATAGCTGGGACTACAGGCGCCTGCCACCTTGCCCAGCTAATTTTTTTTTTTTTTTTTCTAGAGACAGAGTTTCACTGTGTTAGCCAGGATAGTCTAGATCTTCTGACCTCATGATTCTCCCACCTTGGCCTCCCAAAGTGCTGGGATTACAGGCGTGATCCACCACGCCCGGCTTTATTTATTTATTTTTGAGACAGTCTCGCTCTGTTGTCCAGGCTGGAGTGCAGTGGTGAGATCTCAGCTCACTGCACTTCTGCCTGCTGAGTTCAAGCAATTTTCCTGCCTCAGCCTCCCAAGTAGCTGGGATTTTAGGTGCCCACCACCATGCCTGGCTAACTGTTTTTGTATTTTTAGTGGAGACGGGGTTTCACCATGTTGGCTAGGCTGGTCTCGAATTCCTGACTTCAAATGATCTGCCCACCTTGGCCTCCCAAAGTTCTGGGATTACAGGCAAGAGCCACCATGCCCGGCCCAAGTCAGTAGTGTTTTATTTTCTGTTTTTGCGATAGGGTCTTGCTCTGTTGCCCAGGCTGGTTCATGGCTCACTGCAGTCTCTAACTCCTGGGTTCAAGCAATTCTCCCACCTCAGCCTTCCAAGTAGCTGGGATTACAGGCATGCACCAGCACACCTGGCTAATTTTTTATTTTTAGTAGAGATGGGGTTTCTCCATGTTGGTCAGGCTGGTCTCAAACTCCCAACCCCATGTGATCCGCCTGCCTCGGCCTCCCAAAGTGCTGGGATTACAGGCGTGAGTCACCGTGCCCAGCTTTTTTTTTTTTTTTTTTTCGAGACAGGGTCTTGCTCTGTAACCCAGGCTGGGATGCAGTAGTAAAATCTCAGCTGACTGCAACCTCTGTCTCCCCAGTTCAAGGGATTCTCTACCATGACCGACTAATTTATATGTTTTTCCTTCACCATCTTGGCCAGGCTAGTCTCGAACTCCTAACCTTAAGTGATCCACCCACTCTGGCCTCCCAAAATATACATGGCTTTTTGTGTAGGGCAGGGAGTGTGAATGAATATGAGGGGCGGGCCATGGTGTGAGGGACCCTGTGCTCTGGGCACCCCCTTGCACATATCTGGGTCTGGGTGAGTCACTGCCTAAGTCAGGGGACCTGTGACATTTTTGGCTTCATGGTGAGTCCCGGTGTGGGCAGGCTGTACCAACCCCGTTGCCTGCCTATCCCATCCCCCAGACCAAAGTATGGGCCTCTGAGGGGGTAAAAGGATGTGGTCTTTGGGTACTGCCTGGCCTTTAGCCTGGTGGGTGGAGCCTGCATCCTACCTTGTTTTTACCCAGAAGTCACCCCAAAGTATTTGGGAGGCACAGAAACTGCAAAGGGAGGCTCAGACGTCTCAGAGCTGTTGGCTAAGTTGTGAGTCAGGGGGTCAGAGTTTCCATAGATTGTTCCTGGGGAGATGTGTGGGGAGCCAGAGAGAACCCCATGATGGGCCAGATGCTCTCCTTCCTGGCCCAACCCCTGTGCCCAGTTACAGATTATCTTTGTTTTTTTGTTTGTTTTTGTTTTTGTTGTTTTTTGGGATGGAGTCTCACTCTGTCACCCAGGCTGCAGTGCAGTGGCGCGATCTCGGTTCACTGCAACATCCACCTCCCGGGATCAAGACCCTCTCAGTTCAGCCTCCAAAGTAGCTAGGATTACAGGTGTGTGTGCCACCACGCCTCGTTAATTTTGTGTATATTTTTAGCAGACCCTGGGTTTCACCATGTTGGTCAGGCTGGTCTCGAACTCCTAGCCTCAAGTCATCCATCCACCTCAGCCTCCCAAAGTGCTGGCATTACAGGTGTAAGCCACCATGTCCAGCCTGTTACAGATGATCTATCTGGACAAGGACAGGAGGCTCCCAGGACTGGGGGAATTTGATGTTGGCAAAAGTGGGTGGTCTAGGGGTCCCTACCCTCCTTGTTCCACCTCCAGCCTCTGGGGAAGTGGCTGCCTGCCTGGGAGAGCAACATCTCAGCTCATGCCCCATACACCAGTGTGACTTGTGGCTGGCCTGTCTGCAACTCCAATAATGATAGCTTGGTCTAAAAGGAGACCCTGGGAACAGACAGAGTGGGCCAGCCAGGAGCCTGGCAGCACAGTCCTGGCCTGGTTGTAGATGTCACCTGACAGCTTTCCATTTGCAAGTCCCCTTCCCTTCCAATATCCTGGCACCCATTGCCACCTCTCAGAGCCCCAGTCTCTGGTTTCTGCCTGTGATTCTGGGCTGTAGCCCCTGTAGAAACTCAGGTGTCCTCGTCACCCTGTCCCCCAGGGCTGACTAGCCTTCAGCTTGGCCACTCCCTGACCCTGGGCCTTGGTAATCAGAGCCAGGCTCCAGCCGGCTTTTCCGGTTGGGGGTTGGAGGTGGTGCCCAGAGTGCCCCTGGAGGGGGTGGGGGGCCCACACCCCGGAAGTCCTGAGCCTTGGAACGCTCTCAGGTCTGGTGGCAGTGAGAGCCGGGGGCTGGCCCAGACGCTGAGCGTCTGCGATCAGGGAGCATCAGGGCAGATGTTTTTAGGCCTTGGTGTCAGGGGTGGGAGAGGGATGTGTGGCTTTGGAGGGGCCACACGATAAGGCTGGAGGGTGGCGGCCCTGTGGACTACCGCTCCTGTGCTCTTCAAGGTCAAACAAGTCAGATCAGGGGCAGGGGTGCCCAGAGGGGAAGAGTGGCTGCTTGGTTCTGGGAAGGAGGTGACATCTCCCTGGAGGGTGACTGAGGCCAGGCTAAGAGGGGAGTGGGGGCACACAAGTGTGGGCAGGCAGGGTCACGGGCAGGTGAGGAGCACTGGCCTGCCCGTGTCTGGCTCCTCTGGGACCCCCTGCAGAGCCTCCCATCCTGAGGGTCTCTGCACCCCCCGTCTCGCCCCTCCCACAGGCAGCATGATCCCAGTGGCCGAGTTCAAGCAGTTCACGGAACAGCAGCCTGCGTTCAAGGTGCTCAAACCCTGGTGGGATGTGCTGGCCGAGTACCTCACTGTGGCCATGCTCATGATCGGGGTCTTTGGCTGCACCCTCCAGGTGAGGGGCTCCCCTGGGAAGGGGGCATGACCAGAGGGGCGGGGCAGGGGTGTGGGGAAGTCCTGAAGCCTTCCCATCACCCAAGAAAGTGAGAAAGGAAGCTGAAGACAGAGCCCCCCTCGGAAACCAATCCATACCACTTATCTTCCTTACCTCCAGAGCCAGGAGTACCAGAGTCCTCCATGTTGCTATGCCATTCCTATATATTTTTTTTTTGAGACAGAGTCTCTCTCTGTTGCCCAGGCTGGAGTGCAGTGGCATGATCTCCGCTCACTGCAATCTCCACCTCCCGGGTACAAGTGATTCTCCTGACTCAGCTTCCTGAGTAGTTGGGATTATAGGTGCCCGCCACCATGCCTGGCTAATTTTTTTTTTTAAGACGGGGTTTCACCAGGTTGGTCAGGCTAGTCTTGAACTCCCGACCTCAGGTGATCCGCCCGCCTTGGCCTCCAAAGTGCTTGGATTACAGGAGTGAGCCACCGCGCCCGGCCAAATTTTTTTTTTTTTTTTTAAAGACAGGGTTTCACCATGTTGGCCAGGATGGTCTTGATCTCCTGACTCCGTGATCCACCCACCTCGTCCTCCCAAAGTGCTGGGATTACAGGTGTGAGCCACCGTGCCTGGCTGCCTGGCTAATTTTTGTAGTTTTTTTAGTAGAGACAAGGTTTCACAGTGTTGGCCAGGCTGGTCTCCAACTCCTGATCTCAAGTGATCTGCCTGCATGGGACCCCAAACTACTAGGATTACAGGCATGAGGCACCTTGCCTGGCCTTTTTTTTTTTTTTTTTTTTTTCTTTTTTTTGAGAAGGAGTCTCGTCTTGCTCTGTCGCCCAGGCTGGAGTGCCATGACATGGTCTCGGCTCACTACAACCTCTGCCCCCAGATTCAAGTGATTCTCCTGCCTCAGCCTCCCGAGTAGGTGGGATTACAGGCACATGCCACCACACCCAGCTAATTTATGTATTTTTAGTAGAGATGGGGTTTCATTGTGTTGGCCAGAGAAAGAAGACAGTCTTGCTCTGTCGCCCATGCTGGAGTGCAGTGTCACGATCTTAACTCTGAAAGAAACAGGCCGGGCTCGGTGGCTCACACCTGTAATCCTGGCACTTTGGGAGGTCGAGGCGGGAGTATCACTTGAGGCTAGGAGTTCAAGACCAGCCTGGCCAACATGGTGAAAACCCATCTTTACTAAAAATACAAATATTGGCCGGGCATGGTGGCTCATACCTGTAATCCAAGCACTTTGGAGGCTAAGGTGGGCGGATCACCTGAGGTCGGGAGTTCAAGACCAGCCTGACCAACATGGTGAAACCCTGTCTTAAAAAAAATAAAAATAAAAATAAAAAAAATACAAATATTACCCAGGTATGGTGGCAGACACCTGTAATCTCAGCTACTTGGAAGGCTGAGGCAGGAGAATCGCTTGAACCTGGGAAGTAGAGGTTGCACTGAGCTGAGATCCTACCACTGTACTCCAGCCTGAGAGACAGAGTGGGACTCCACCAAAAAAAAAAAAAAAACAGACATGGTCTCATTCTCTCACGCAGGCTGGAGTACAGTGGCATGATCATAGCTCACCGTAGCCTTGAACTCCTGGGCTCAAGGGATCCTCCTGCCTCAGCCTCCAGAGTAGCTGGGAGTACAGGCACACACAACCATGTCCAGCTAATTTTTAAATTTCTTGTTGATACAGGAGTCTTGCTATGTTGCCCAGGCTGGTCCCGAACTCCTGGCCTCAAGCGATCCTCCCACCTCAGCCTCCCAAAGTGCTGGGATTAGAAGTGTGAGCCACGGTGCCCAGCTCCATACTTTCATAATGCTCAATTTCATCCCTGGAATCAGGAAAGGACTGCAGTTGCTATATGAGTTTGTTACTTCTGCTGTAACAAAGTAGCAGGGATTGAGTCGCTTAAACACCAGAAATATATCCTTTTCCAGTTGGCCAGAAGTCTGAGATCAAGGTGCCAGTTGACAGTGAGGGAGAATCTTCCAAGCCTCCTTCCTAGATTCTCGTAGCTCCAGGCGTTCCTTGGCTGTAGATAACATTCTCCAGGGTTTTTTTTGTTTGTTTGTTTGTTTGTTTGTTTGTTTTGAGACGGAATCTGGCTCTGTCACCCAGGCTAGAGTGCAGTGGCACGATTTCAGCTCACTGCAACCTCCGCTTCCTGGGTTCAAGTGATTCTCCTGTCTCAGCCTCCCGAACAGCTGAGATTACAGGTGTGCATGCCACCACACCTGGCTAATTTTTGTGTTTTTAGTAGAGATGGGGTTTCACCATGTTGGTCAAGCTGGTCTCGAACTCCTGACCTTGTGATCCACCCGCCTCGGCCTCTCAAAATACTGGGATTACAAGCATAAACCACCATGCCTGGCCTTTTTTTTTTTTTTTGAGACAGCATTTTTGCTGGGCATGGTGGCTCAAGCCTGTAATCCCAGCACTTTGGGAGGGTGAGGTGGGTGGATCACCTGAGGTCAGGAGTTCAAGACCAGCCTGGCCAACACAGTGAAACTCTGTCTTTATTAAAAATACCTCCCCCGCCAAAAAAAAAAAAATTACCTGGGCACGGTGGTAGGTGCCTGTAATCTCAGCTACTTAGGAGGCTGAGGCAGAAGAATCGCTTGAACCCAGGAGGCAGAGGTTGCGCCATTGCACTCCAACCTGGGCAACAAGAGCAAAACTGTGTCTCAAAACAAAAGAGAGAGTGTTTTTTTTTCGTTTTTTGTTTTTTTAAGATAGGGTTTCACCATGATGGCCAGGCTGGTCTTGAACTCCTGACCTCAGGTGATCCACCCACCTCGGCCTCCCAAAGTGCTAGGATTACAGGCGTGAGCCACCACACCCAGCCAGAGAGACAGTGTTTTTAAAGCAAGCTCTGTCACCTAGGCTAGAGTGCAGTGGTGCAATCATAGCTCACTGTAACCTTGTACTCCTGGCCTCAAACAATCCTCCTCTACCACCTCCGCTTGACCGCCCCTCCCACTGGCTCGGAAATCACTCGGATTACAAGCCTGAGCCACTGCACCCAGCCTCTCCCTGTATCCTCATGTCATCTTCCCTCTATGTGTCTTTCTCTGTGTCTAAATTTCCTTTCTCCAAGGATGCAGTCATACTGGGCCCACCCTACAGGTTTTGTCTTAACTTGACTACCTCTGCAGAGACCCTGTTTCCAAACAGGAGCCGCCTGAAGCAGCTCAAATAATGCCACATTCACAAGGATTCAGAGTTGGAACTTCAACATCTTTTGGGGGGACATGATTCAACCCAGTTCCTTTTGTCAGACAAAGAACAGTGCTTTGCTGGGTGTGGTGGCTCATGCCTGTAATCCCAGCACTTTGGGAAGCTGATGCAGGGGATCACTTGAGGCCAGGAGTTTGAAACCAGCCTGGCCAACATGGTGAAACCCCGTCTCTACTAAAAATACAAAAATTAGCCTGGCATGGTTGTGTGTGCTTGTAGCCCAAGCTACTCAGGAGGCTGAGGCAGGAGAATTGCTTGATCCTGGGATGGGGAGGTTGCAGTGAGCTAAGATCGCACCACTGCATGGCAGCCTGGGTGACAGAGGGAGACTTGGTCTCAAAACAAACAAACAAACAACAACAACAACAACAACAAAAAACAGTGCTTAAAGGTTTAGTAAAACTCTTCCAAAGTCACAGCTGGCTTGGCGACAGTCAGAGACGGGTGGCGGGGGGGCTAGTCTCCCACCTTCCACCTTTTATTCTCTATTTTCTTCATTCTCTCTCTTATTAAAATTATTTATTTTTGAGACGGAGTCTGACTCTGTTGCCCAGGCTGGAGTGCAATGGCATGATCTTGGCTCACTGCAACCCCCACCTCCTGGGTTCAAGCAATTCTCCTGCCTCAGCCTCCTGAGTAGCTGGGATTACAGGTACCCACGACCACGCCCTGCTAATTTTTGAATTTTTAGTAGAGACGGGGTTTCACCATGTTGGCCAGGATGGTCTTGAACTCTGACCTCAAGTGATCTGCCCATCTCGGCATCCCAAAGTGCTGGGATGACAGCCCTTTTTCTCTTTTGCTCCTCAGGTGACACAGGACAAAATCATCTGTCTGCCCAATCATGAGCCCCAGGAGAACTTATCAGAGGCCCCGTGCCAGCAGCTGCTGCCTCGCGGGGTCCCTGAGCAGATGGGGGCCCTGCAGGAGGTGAAAGGCCTTAAGAACAACTTGGACCTGCAGCAGTACAGCTTCATTAACCAGCTGTGCTACGAGACGGCGTTGCACTGGTACGCCAAGTACTTCCCCTATCTTGTGGTCATTCACACACTCATCTTCATGGTCTGCACCAGCTTCTGGTTCAAGTTCCCTGGCACCAGCTCCAAGATCGAACACTTCATCTCCATCCTGGGCAAGTGTTTCGACTCTCCGTGGACCACAAGGGCCCTGTCCGAGGTCTCCGGGGAGAACCACAAGGGCCCAGCTGCCGCCGGACGGGCCACAGCAACCGTAGCAGCCACGGCAGGGGCCGGGCCGGGGAAGGCAGGGGAAGGTGAGAAGGAGAAAGTGCTGGTGGAACCAGAGAAGGTGGTGACCGAGCCTCCGGTTGTCACCCTGCTGGACAAAAAGGAAGGTGAGCAAGCCAAAGCCCTGTTTGAGAAGGTGAAGAAGTTCCGCGTGCACGTGGAGGAGGGCGACATCCTGTACACCATGTACATCAGGCAGACGGTGCTGAAGGTGTGTAAGTTTCTGGCCATCCTGGTCTACAACCTGGTCTATGTGGAGAAGATCAGTTTCCTGGTGGCCTGCAGGGTGGAGACGTCGGAGGTCACGGGCTATGCCAGCTTCTGCTGCAACCACACCAAGGCCCACCTCTTCTCCAAGCTGGCCTTCTGTTACATCTCCTTCGTGTGCATCTACGGGCTCACCTGCATCTACACGCTCTACTGGCTCTTCCATCGGCCCCTCAAGGAGTACTCCTTCCGTTCCGTGCGGGAGGAGACTGGCATGGGGGACATTCCTGACGTCAAGAACGACTTCGCCTTCATGCTGCACCTCATCGATCAGTACGACTCGCTCTACTCCAAGCGCTTTGCCGTCTTCCTGTCCGAGGTCAGCGAAAGCCGCCTAAAGCAGCTCAATCTCAACCACGAGTGGACACCCGAGAAGCTTCGGCAGAAGCTGCAGCGCAACACCGGCGGCCGGCTGGAGCTGGCCCTCTGCATGCTTCCGGGACTGCCCGACACTGTCTTCGAGCTCAGTGAGGTGGAGTCGCTCCGGCTGGAGGCCATCTGCGATATCACCTTCCCTCCGGGACTGTCGCAACTGGTGCACTTGCAGGAGCTCAGCTTGCTCCACTCGCCCGCCAGGCTACCCTTCTCCTTGCAGGTCTTCCTGCGGGACCACCTGAAGGTGATGCGTGTCAAATGCGAGGAGCTCCGCGAGGTGCCACTTTGGGTGTTTGGGCTGCGCAGCTTGGAGGAGCTGCACCTGGAGGGGCTCTTCCCCCAGGAGCTGGCTCGGGCGGCCACCCTGGAGAGCCTCCGGGAGCTAAAGCAGCTCAAGGTGTTGTCCCTCCGAAGCAATGCCGGGAAGGTGCCGGCCAGTGTGACCGACGTCGCCGGTCATCTGCAGAGGCTCAGCCTGCACAACGATGGGGCCCGCCTGGTGGCCCTGAACAGCCTCAAGAAGCTGGCAGCATTGCGGGAGCTGGAGCTGGTGGCCTGCGGGCTGGAACGCATCCCCCACGCGGTGTTCAGCCTGGGCGCACTGCAGGAACTTGACCTCAAGGACAACCACCTGCGCTCCATTGAGGAAATCCTTAGCTTCCAGCACTGCCGGAAGCTGGTCACGCTCAGGCTGTGGCACAACCAGATCGCCTACATCCCCGAGCATGTGCGCAAGCTCAGGAGCCTGGAACAGCTCTACCTGAGCTACAACAAGCTGGAGATCCTGCCCTCCCAGATCGGCCTGTGCTCGGGCCTCCGTCTGCTCGATGTGTCCCACAACGGGCTCCACTCCCTGCCGCCGGAGGTGGGCCTCCTGCAGAGCCTACAGCACCTGGCCCTCTCCTCCAATGCCCTGGATGCTCTGCCCGACGAGCTCTTCTTCTGCCGCAAGCTGCGGACGTTGCTTCTGGGCGACAACCAGCTGACCCAGCTCTCACCCCACGTGGGTGCCCTCAGGGCCCTCAGCCGCCTGGAGCTCAAAGGCAACCGTTTAGAGACGCTGCCGGAAGAACTTGGCAACTGCGGGGGGCTCAAGAAGGCAGGACTCCTGGTGGAAGACACCCTTTACCAGGGTCTGCCGGCAGAGGTGCGGGACAAGATGGAGGAGGAATGAACCTGGGGTGGGGTCGTTTTAGGTAAAGCCTTAAAAACGTTTCCTCCCTGGAGTCTCAACCATGGTCTTCCAAGACAGGAAGCCAAGTGGACCTAGGCCAGGAGAGGAGGGACAGACCGTGTCAGCCTTCTGGGGCCGGGGCAGGATCTGGGGCAGGTTTGTCTGGGAAGAGGGACCGGATGTTGTGGATTTGGGGTGGAACCTGGTGTGGAGGGATTAACTCAGTCATGGGATTCGCCGACCAAAACCACACCTGTGTCTGTGGCAGGCTGGCTGGCCTAGCTCCCATCCCTAGATCAGAACTGCTGCCTCTCCCTGGATATTCCAGCTCAATTCGTGCCATATATGGGAGAAAGGACACATCCCAGTGGGATTTCTGACACTCCCCCTCCCCATGCAACAAACAAAGCAACTTACATCTGCAGTTCTCTCCCAAGGAGAGGACACAGACACAGTTGTTTTCGGTGGATACGTGAGCTCAGGACAATGGTTCTCATTTGGCTAAGCATCAAAATCAACTAGGGAGTTGGGGCAAAACAAAATATCCCAGGCCCCACCCCTGAAAGACTGACTCAGGAGGTTTGGATAGGGGCCAGGAGTCTGTTACTAAGTAAGCGTTCCAGGTAGTTCTGGTGTCGGTAAGTGGTCCTGGGATGGCGTGTTGGGAAATGCTGATGTAAAGGTATCAGGGTTGGGTACTGTGGCTCATGCCTGTAATCCCAGCACTTTGGGAAGCCGAGGCAGGAGGACCAGTTGGGCTTAGGAGTTCAAGATCAGTCAGCAACATAGCGAGACCCCACCTCTGCCCCCCCCAAAAAAATCCAAGTATCTAAATTCTGATCCCTTTTGAGGTCCTAGACCCTTTGAGAAACTGATGAAACCAGGCACCCCCTTCCTCAGGAAAATGCTGGTGTACAATACACACAAAGCTCTTCAGGCAGCAGATGGATTTCCCCCAGAGAGCTATTCAAGGACTTCCTAAGGTGGGCGGATTCCAGGGTTAGGACACTTGCTAGAGAGGTGACATTTTTCCAAGGACAGGCAGGGACTTTGGTCTTGACTGTTCCCTGTGAGAGGGAGCACATGTCAGTGGGTGCTTAATAAATAATAATTATGCAAATTCTAGTTTTGATCTCTTTTTCTTTTTGAGATGGAATTTTGCTCCTGTTGCCAATGGTGCAATCTCGGCTGACCGAAACCTCCACTTCCCAGGTTCAAGCGATTCTCCTGCCTCAGCCTCCCAAGTAGCTGGGATAATAGGCACATATCACCACACCCAGCTAATTTTGTATTTTTAGTAGAGACAGCGTTTCTCCATGTTGGTCAGGCTGGTCTGGAACTCCCGACCTCAGGTGATGCACCTGCCTCTGCCTCCCAAAGTGCTGGGATTACAGGTGTGAGCCACCAAGCCCAGCCCTAGTTTTGATCTCTTATGTGCACTCCTGTCATTGTCTCAAACCTTTTATTAGGGCCAGGCATAGAGGCTCATGCTCGTAATCCCAGCGCTTTGGGAGGCTGAGGTGGGAGGATCACTTGAGCTCATAAGTTTGAGACCAGCTTGGGCAACATAATGAGATCTTATCTCTACAAAAACATACAAAAAAAAGTTGGCCAGGTGTGCTGATGTGGGCCTGTGGTCCCAGCTCCTATGGAGGCAGAAGCAGGAGGACTGCTTGAGCCCAGGACCCAGGAGGTTGAGGCTGCATTGAGCTGTGATTGCACCACTGCACTCCAGCCTGGGCAATAGAACAATACTGTTTCTAAAAATAAGTAAATAATATTAACCTTTTATTTATTTTTGTTTGTTTGTCTTTTTGAGATGGAGTCTCGCTCTGTTGCTGAGTCTGGAGTGCAGTGGCATGATCTTGGCTCACTGCAACCTCTGATTCCCAGGTTCAAGTGATTCTCCTGCCTCAGCCTCCGGAGTAGCTGGGATTACAGGCACCCACCACCACACTTGGCTGAATTTTTTTTTTTTTTTCTGAAAACAAGTTTTATTTAAATAAGGGCTTAAATACATTACACATAACATTAAAACTGAAAGGGAAAAAAACCAAAAACCAGTTTGTTACTTCACATGGCATTAGGCAGCTGCTGAATTTTGTATTTTTAGTAGACATGGGTTTTCACCATGTTGGCTAGGCTGGTCTCGAACTCCTAACCTCAGGCGATTCCCCCACTTCATCCTCCCAAAGCGCTGGGATTACAGGTGTGAGCCACCATGCCTGGTCTGTCTGTTTATTTCTGAGACAAAGTCTTGCTCGTCCAGGTTGGAGTGCAGTGTCGAGATCTCCGCTCACTGCAAACTCTGCCTGCCCAATTCAAGCAATTCTCCTGCTTCAACTTCCGAGTAGCTGGGATTACAGGCTCCGAAAATACCATGCCCAGCTTTTTTTGTAATTTTAGTAGAGACAGGGTTTCGCCAATTTGGCCAGGTTGGTCTCAAACTCCTGACCTGAAGTGATCCGCCCACCTTGGCCTACCAAAGTGCTAGGATTACACGTGTGAGCCACCGTGCCCGGCCATAATATTAACCTTTTATTTCATGTGGCCAAGCAACACCCGTGTGCCAGAATCAAAGATGAGTCTCTTGTCCTCAGAGCAGAGGCACAGAAGGCCACCTGGAAGAGGGGAAGGTAAAGATCTCAACTCTAACTCTACACTTGTGTGTACTCCACCCACAAGTCACCAGTGGAGTTCCGACAAGCCTGGAACACTCATCCCAAAGTGTTCACTCGTTGGACCAGGAGCTGGAAGGGCACTTGGCACAGTGTGCCTGGTCCTGGCCACCTCCCAGATGTCTCTGCAAAATCGGAAACTTTCTGGCAACTAAGAGCAGAGGGAAGCTGCCCTTGGGGGAACCCTGCGTTCCAGATGGGACATTTCCCCAGCACCCCTCAGACCACTTAAAGGAGTGGTTTAGGCTGCCGGGGGCCCACGCACCGAGCACCTAACCCGAGGGCCCGTCCTCAGATAGGAATTCTGCACGTCCAGGCGCTGGGCTCACGTTTCAGGTGTGAGAGAGATGAAGGGGGCAACTTCAGGTTCCATGTGGGTAAAGCCAAGAACTCTGGCCTTGACCCTGGCCCCGTCGCCGAGGTCAGCGGCCACGCCACTGGGTTCCCAGGGCGGTCTCCTCCTGCCTGGCATTAGCCAACTCGGAGCCTGGTAGGACCGGCGAGAAGGGAAAAGGCTCCGAACAGAGCCTAATTACAGTGAGGAGCTGGCACCCAGCGGGAGGCTAGGAGGCAATTAAACAGAAGAGGAATCCTAATAAAGCACTATTCGTGAGGCAGGCCTTCTGAAAGGACGCCCAAGCCGACCGGAAGAGCGAGGAGCGGGCTAAGGGTGCACCGCCGTGGAGACCAGGCGTAGATCGCTACTTGAGAAAAGAGGTTACAGGAACGCGCATGCACAGAAACCACGCGCGCGAACACGGGTTCCCCTCCGTACGCATGCGCACCGCTTTCCCCGCCCGCCGCCCTCACTAGAACGGCGGGTTTCCTCGCAGCGCTCTCTCCAGAGTGCTCGGGAATTGGCGCATGCGCAGCACGGTGGTGGCGACAAGGGGGGTTGCACGTTGCCTGCCTCGAGCTCTAGGTGGCATCACCCTTCGGGTTGAGCCGAAGCACGCACGCGCGGAGGCTCGCAGCTGAGGAAGGGCGGGTGCGCGCCGTGGGCATGCGCTATGCGGGGCGAGACGGCGGCTCGGCGGGGTCATCTGGGCGCAGGCGCAGTGCGGTGTTTGTCTGCCGGACTGACGGGCGGCCGGGCGGTGCGCGGCGGCGGTGGCGGCGGGGAAGATGGCGGCGTCCTCCCTGGAGCAGAAGCTGTCCCGCCTGGAAGCAAAGCTGAAGCAGGAGAACCGGGAGGCCCGGCGGAGGATCGACCTCAACCTGGATATCAGCCCCCAGCGGCCCAGGCCCAGTAAGCACGGCGCCGTGGGGGAGGGCGCGGGCGGGGCGGGGCGCGCGCCGCGGGAGGCCCCGCCCCCGCCGCCAGGCCCCGCCCCCGCTTCCGGGGCGCTCGCGCTCCTCCTCTCTGTCCCCCACTTTGTGGGCTCCCGCGGCGAGGGTCACGGTGACCCGGGGGGCGTAGGGCCGGCGAGCTCCGGGGGATTCGCACCCTCAGGGCCTGGGAGCCCAGTTCCCGGACCCAGGCGAGGCCCCCAACTGATGACCCGCCCCCATCGCCGTCATCCTCTGGGTCGGGCTCCCCGGACTCCACGCTACCGTGATTACATCCAGGTGGCCCCTAAAACACAAACACGTCCCTTTTGACCCGCTGTTACCACTCCGGTCGTCTCAGGGACTGTCCAGCGCGCCCCACCCCTGGCCTAGGAGCTTGTCAGCCCTTGCAGCGGACGAGCCACGCACACGCGCACGCCTGCCCTGGGGACACCTGAGGTCACTTGACCACATAGAGCCCCTCCCTATCCCTTCTGACCCGAGGATTTTCCCTCTCCCTCTCTCTGTGACCGTGTCTGGGGTGGGGGGGGTGGGACGGGGGTCCCTTCTTCCCCCTAGCAACAATAACCTTGGCTCAGCAGACCCCCTCAAACTTCTGTTAACAATTTCACTGCCACCATTTTGGTGAGCGTGTGTCTGACCTCTGCAGAAATGCACATCGACTCCTAGCCATCACAGCAACTTTGTCACCTGCGTTCAAGTGATGGCTTCCTTTCCTTCACACCCACCTGACCTGGGAACACCTGAGGCCAATGTGACTCTATCTAGGCCTGCTCCCCACCCCGTAGCAGACATCCACCTGTTGTCTGATGAATCCCACCAAATTGGTACCTACCTCCCTGACGTCTTGTCTTCCTAGTTCAGCACCTCCCACGCCACACACAGCTGACCTGGTAACACTGACCACATCTAGTCTCCTGGCTTTTTCCTCAAGAGCCTGGTCTCTGAATTATCTGGAGAGAATCAGATTTTCAAACCCTGTGAACGCCACCCCTGACCCATGATCCTTTTTGTGTCTTTCTTGACCCAGTGAAATTCTCTCATGTCTCATCCGATATGACCTTTGTAATTTATGTAGCTCTCTATGGAGTCATTGTGATAGGGGAAGAAGGTACCCCCTGTATCTGGGCATCCCACCCATTCCCTGGTCACCCAACGTGACCTTCACAGCCTGACACCCTCCTGTCACTCCCTCTCCTGACCTGAGTCAGCATGGGATCCTCCTTGGGGAGTCTCTTGGGGGCCCAGATAAATCATGGAGGTGGAGATTCTGGCGTTGGACACTGCCTGGGACAAGAAGCCCTCGAAAGACAAGGGAGATCCCTGCTAGCCCCTGGGTGCTGCCCTCCCTGGCCCCTGAGTAGATGAGGCAGGGTTGGGTCTAGGGCACCGGGTACCTTCAGGGGTGGCCGTTCCCATGCAGAGCTAGGAGGCCCTTGGCAGGCAGGCCCCCAAGGAGTCCCCTCCAAGCATCTGTGTCTGTGTCAGCTCCATCCCATCCTCCCCGTCCTCCCCATCTCTGTCGGTTCCCAGCCATCTCTGCAGTTCAGTGCCTCCCGCTCCTCCTCGTTTATGATTTGATTTCTTTTCTTTTGGACGAATTGGTCGTTTCTGTTGTGATTTATCGTGGTGTTGTTTTTTTTCTTCCTTTTCCCCATCCAGTTATTGTGATCACTCTAAGCCCTGCTCCTGCCCCGTCCCAACGAGCAGGTACCAGCCTTTTTATCATCGCTGCTTGGACATCTGCACCATTGACCTAACCGCTCCCCTAGCTGCAGAATGCCGTCCCCCAGCCCCCACGCTCTGTGTGTCCCCCCATGTCCCCTCCCCTCACTCTCACTTTCTCTCTCATTCTACTCGAGCAGCAGTCAGCCCAGCCTGGCCTCCTCTCCTGGGTGTCCTCCACCCTTCTCCCCTCCGTTCCTCTTGGCTCCACTTTGGACTCCCTTGAGGAGGAGGTGGGCTCCCCACTGAATGGGAGTCTCTGGCCTTCAAGGGGGTGCACGCCTGTGTGTATGTAACGCACGCCTGTGTGTATGTAACAGAGAAAGAGAAAGTTGGGCCTGCCGGGTGGCCTGTGCCTGTGGATCTCTCTCAACAACAGGAACACATAGCACCCTCCTGGGTGCCACGCCTGCCCTGGGCACCAGGGACACAGCAGTGAATAGAACAGACCGAGCCCCTCTCCTCTGTAACGGGGGCTGCAGTAGGGAGGCCCACTGGACAGGGAGCACATTCCTACTAGAGAACATTCTAGCTGGGTGAGTAGCCCTGCATGGGGCCAGTCTCAGGGGAACCTCTGGAGAAGGTGGAATTTTGAACAAAGCCTCTAGGGAGGCTGGGCACAGTGGCTCACACCTGTAATCCCAACACTCAGGGAAGGCAAGACAGGAGGATCACTTGAGCCTAGGAGTTCAGGACCAGCCTAGGCAACATAGCAAGATCTTGTCTCTACTAAAAAAAATTTTTATTTCTATTTTTATTTTTTTAGATTTTTTAGGACTAACAACTGCAAAACATTTTTTTTAATTAGTCAAGTATGGTGGTGCACACCTGTAATCCCAGCTACTCAGGAGGCTGAGGCAGGAGAATCACCTGAGCCTGCTAGGTTGAAGATACAGTGCGCCATTATCGAACCACTGCATGCCAGCCTGGGTGACAGAGTGAGATCCTGTCTCAAAAATTTAAAAAAACAGGCCAGGTGCAGTGGCTCATGCCTGTAATTTCAGCACTTTGGGAGGCCAAGGAGGGTGGATCACTTGAGGTCAGGAATTCGAGACCAGACTGGCCAACATGGTGAAACCCTGTCTCCATAAAAAATACAAGAGATTAGCCAGGCGTGGTGGCAGACACCTGTAATTCCAGCTACTAGGGAGGCTGAGACACAAGAATCTCTTGAACCCAGGAGGTAAAGGTTGCAGTGGCCAAGACTGCACTACTGCACTCCAACCTGGGTGACAGAGCAACACTCCATCTCAAAAAAAAAAAAAAGCTGGGTGAAGTGGCACACTCCTGTAATCTTAGCACTTTGGGAGGCTGAGGCAGGCGAATCATGAGGTCAGGAGTTCGACACCAGCCTGACCAACATGGTGAAACCCTGTTTCTACTAATTTTGTATTTCTACTAAAAATACAAAAATTAGCCAGGCGTGGTGGCATGCACTTGTAATCCCAGCTACTGAGGAGGCTTAGGCAGGAGAATCACTTGAGTCCGGGAGACAAAAATTGTAGTGAGCCGAGATCACACATTGCGCTACAGCCTGGGCGACAGAGTGAGAGTCCATCTCAAAAAAAAAAAAAAAAAAAAAAAAATTTAAAACCCATCTTGAAGGAGGTGAGGGGAGAGAAGACAGCCCTGCCAGGGCCCTGAGCTTGCACACCTGTGTTGGGAGAGAGACTAGATGGGATGTCCAGCCCTGTGTGTGGTTGTGAGTCTGTGTGTGTGTGTGTGTGTGTGTGTGTGTGTGTCCAGTGGGCAAGGGGACTGTGTCCTGGCTGCATGGGTGTTGGAGCCACGGCACCCCACGTGTGTGTTGTGCGTGTGTGCATTTGCACGATGTGTGTGTGCATGTTGACGTGGCAGCCTGCACACCTGTGGCTCCTTTTGGCAGATGCGTGCCCCCCAGCTGTCTCTCATCTGTTCTCGCTCTCTCTCATCCTCACCCTCTTGCTCTCACTCCACCCTCCTGAGCCGCTATGTGGCCGTCACCATCTCTGTGGTCTCTGTTCTCAGGGCCTTTGTATACCTCCTTCCTCTCACGCCGGCCCAAGCCCTCCCCTACCTACATCCTCCTGTGCTCCAGTCTGTGGGCCGGCAGCCTCCTCCCTGGGCACTGGGACCACCCTCAGAAGGCCTGGTGGGCTGCGCCAGGGAGGGGACCCACAGGACTCCTCGAGGGATGTAGTCCTTACCCCATGAGAGCTGATGGTGCGGGGCGGGAGCAGGACTCCGATAATCTCTGAGGGTGGGAACCAGGCAGTGTCTGAAGAGACGCCAGGTGCAGAGTGGTTGGGGACTGGGTATGCGGAGAGCACAGGCCGTCAGGAGCCGGAGAGGGATCAGGGCTGTGGCTCAGGCCATGGGTAAAGCAGAGGCGCCAGGGACCTGAAGAGGCAGGGGGAGAAGCCTAGCCAACACAGCAGGACCCCATCTCTTCTAAAAATACAAAAATTAGGTGGGCATGGTGTCGGGCGCCTGTAATCCCAGCTACTCAGAAGGCTGAGGCAGGAGCATCACTTGAACCGGGAGGTGGAGGTTATAGTGAAATGAGATCATGCCACTGCACCCCCAGCCTGGGAAACAGAGCAAGGACCGATCTCAAAAAAAAAAACGCGCAGAGGGTGCTGATGTGGTGGTGCCGAGGCTGCAGCGGCCAGCATGGTGGGAGGGGCACGGGAGGCGAGGCCTCTAGGCCATCATGAATGCTGGGCCTGGCTGTGTCCTGGGTCCCCAGAGCCCTTCCCTGGCTCCTGCGTGGTCCTCTGGGAGGGGAGCTAAGGGGCACAGCTCCTGCAGGGGCTGTCGGGACCAGGGGCAGTGCTGGACTTCCCACATTGGGACTGAGGTCAGGGTCTTCCTGCCTCTCCTGCTGGTTGAGATCAGGGTCCCAGGCCGACAGCAGAGGGGCGGAGTCCAGCTGCCCGCGTGGATTGAGTTTGTCTGAGTTAGTCCTTGAGCCCCAGTCACCAGGAGCCTGCAGAACTGTGGAGAGAAAAGGCAGATGAGGCAGAGGGAAGAGAGGAGGAGAGAGGAGGGGGGGTGTCCGAGGAGGGCTTTGGCAGGGTGGCAGGCCCCGGCCTCTGTGGGAGGGGTGCCTTGGGAGGTGCTTGTAGCCATTGCCAGGGCCTCTAGGATATGAGGTGTCAGGATTGGCTCCTCTGGAAGCCACATTAGCCTCCTGGCCTCTGTTCCTGCACTGGGTTGCCAGCTCAGCCAGGGAGACCCCTTGCTCCTCCGGAGAGCTACCCGCCTGTCCCAGGCCCTTCTCTGGCCTATCTCTACAGCGCCTCCTCTGGGCACCTGGGCCAAGTCTTGGCTCCTGTCTGTCTGTCTCCTGCCCTCCCACCCCTAATACTGCCTTCCCACCCCGGGGTGCCCGCTGCCTGCCTGCCGCCTGCCCACCCGCTGTAGCATGCCCAAGCTGCCCGCATGCAGGCTGCTGGATGAGCCGACCCCCGCCTGGTCCAGCATTGCCCCCACCTCGTCCTGCCAGCCCCTGCAGGAGCTGTGCCCCCAAGTTCCCCTCCCACAGGATGCAGGCCCCCTGAAATTCTGTTCTGCCCCCATGGGTCCCAGCTCTGCAGGCCAGGAGGCCCCCATGTCAGCCCACGGGCCCGAGGGGGCCCTCCCCGACCCCGGAGCAGAACATGGGGCAAAGCAGCCTGAAGTCTGAGTCTTGTGCCTGCTGCCTCCTCAGGGTGGCCCCCCCACTCTTGTCTGGGGGCCATGTTCAGTGCTACCAGCAGGGCCATAGCCTGGGCCAGCCCCGGCAGGCACCTGCCCTCGCCTATTCGGACTGTTGGCACTGCGGCCCTGGGCCTGCTTCCTGGGCAGAAGTGGGAGGAAGTGGACACACCTGCCAAGGAGGCCGCCCAGCCAAGGGACACCCCAGGTTCCCGTCTCGTTTCTCTGTCAGCGTAGACTTGGGTCCCCCTCTCCCTGCCAGCCTCCTCCATGTCCTTCAAGGTCGGGGGATGAGAGAAGGGACTCTGAGGACAGTCTGGGGTGGGAGGGAGACCCCAGCTCCAGCCCTGCAGGGCGGGGGTCTGTGCTGGGCTAGTTGGGGAAGCGCTGTAGGTGAAGGTGAGGGTCCTGGCCCCTCCCTGGAGTGCCACATGTGGAGCTGAGACCAGCTGGGTGCTGACCCCTCTTCCCTGCCACTGGTCTCACCCCCCCAGCCCTGCAGCTCCCGCTGGCCAACGATGGGGGCAGCCGCTCGCCATCCTCTGAGAGCTCCCCGCAGCACCCCATGCCCCCCGCCCGGCCCCGCCACATGTTGGGGCTCCCGTCAACCCTGTTCACGCCCCGCAGCATGGAGAGGTGAGCCAGGGGCCCCACAGGGTGGATGGGCAGCAACGTTGAGGGGGCCACCGTGCCAGCCCCGGGAGGAGGATGGTTAAACCGGTGGGAACTCCAGTGTGGGGATCTGAGGTGGCCTTAGGTTAGTCAGGACCTGCCTCCACCAGCACCTGCTCTGTGTCCCCAGCATTGAGATTGACCAGAAGCTGCAGGAGATCATGAAGCAGACGGGCTACCTGACCATTGGAGGCCAGGTACCACCTTCACTGGCGCGGTGGGAGGGAGGAGGCCCAGCCAGGCAGGGCCCATCCTGGGGGCACCGGTGGGGGGCGGGGGGGTGCTGGCAGAGGCCCTGGGGATCCTCCAGCTCTCCCTCTCGTCCCAGCGCTACCAGGCAGAAATCAATGACCTGGAGAACTTGGGCGAGATGGGCAGTGGCACCTGTGGCCAGGTGTGGAAGATGCGCTTCCGGAAGACGGGCCATGTCATTGCCGTCAAGGTGAGCCTTGGCGGCCCCCCGGGCCAATCCCTGTGTCCTGGGCTGGTCTAAGGCTCCCTCCTGTTCCTTCTGTCCCTGCCCGTGCAGCAAATGCGGCGCTCGGGGAACAAGGAGGAGAACAAGCGTATCCTCATGGACCTGGACGTGGTGCTCAAGAGCCACGACTGCCCCTATATCGTGCAGTGCTTCGGGACCTTCATCACCAACGTGAGTGCCCGGCCGTGCCAGGCGCCCCTGCCCCCCACTGTGCAGGGTCTCCTCCTCTCTCACCCGTTGTCCCTTCCCTGGGAGCAGAGCTGCTGGGGGGAGGGCTGGAAGACACAGCTCCCCTGCCTGCCCCCTTCCTGCAGACAGACGTCTTCATTGCCATGGAGCTCATGGGCACCTGCGCTGAGAAGCTCAAGAAGCGGATGCAGGGCCCCATTCCCGAGCGCATCCTGGGCAAGATGACAGTGGCGGTGAGCGGCCAGGCGGGGCATGTGCTGGACGGGTAGCCTCGGACCGTGTCCCCACCTGTCACACGCACCCTCCCCTGCTCACCTGCAGATTGTGAAGGCGCTGTTCTACCTGAAGGAGAAGCACGGTGTCATCCACCGCGATGTCAAGCCCTCCAACATCCTGCTGGATGAGCGGGGTCAGATCAAGCTCTGTGACTTCGGCATCAGCGGCCGCCTGGTGGACTCCAAAGCCAAGACTCGGAGTGCGGGCTGTGCCGCCTACATGGCCGTGAGTGGGGGCCCTCCAGCAGGGGAGGGGTTGGGGCTGGGAGGCCGGCCCCAGCCTTGGAAGTGCATCTTCCCCTCCTCCCCTTGCAGCCTGAGCGCATCGACCCCCCAGACCCCACCAAGCCGGACTATGACATCCGGGCCGACGTGTGGAGCCTGGGCATCTCGTTGGTGAGTTAGTGCTCTGCCCCTGTCCTCCAGCCAGGGGCGAGGGCTTCTGTGGGACTCGGAGGGAGAACACGAACCTGTCCCAGCTGGTCCAGCCTTGCCCGTCTCCCTCACAGGTGGAGCTGGCAACGGGACAGTTTCCCTACAAGAACTGCAAGACGGACTTTGAGGTCCTCACCAAAGTCCTGCAGGAGGAGCCCCCGCTTCTGCCTGGACACATGGGCTTCTCAGGGGACTTCCAATCCTTCGTCAAAGACTGGTGAGGACCTCCCCTCTGCTTGGGAGGTCAGGGGCAGCCCGCCGCTCTGGGCAGCTGGGGAGGCCAGGGAGGGAGGGGAACGGAGGCCCCATACTGGGATGGAGTGGGTGCGGCTGTGGGCAGGCTCATGGCTGGCAGCTCCAGACAGGAGCTGGTGCTGGTGCCCGGGGAGCCCCGAGTTGAGTTTGGAGCTGGCCCAAGGGGACAGCCAGCCCTGTGGCGTTTGTTTGGCAGGGTGGCCATAGGAGGTCATGAGCACCCTTCTTCAAGCACAGCTACAAGTGCAGGAGCTCCACGTCTGATTCTCTCAGGGGAGCCCCACCTGCCTCTCCGGGGGACCTCAGCCAGTTCCGGCTCCCCAAGCCAGGCCCTTGCCACCTGGCCCTAGGCCACAAGGCTCAGAGATACTCAGTTGCTGTCAGCAGGGGTCCTGAGGACATCTGCAGCTCCTTCCCCCCCCTACAGATCTTGGGAACCCCTGGCTCCTTGGGGAGGACCTGAGCATAGGGCCTATGGGTGGGTGGGGTTGTCCAGCATCCCCTCCTCCCTAGCTCTCACATCTGTCTTCGCTTTTCTTCCTCTAGCCTTACTAAAGATCACAGGAAGAGACCAAAGTATAATAAGTTACTTGTGAGTATCTGTGGCCCTCCCGGCCCCTGTCCCGTCCCTGTCCCTGTGGAGGCTCAAGGTCAGCAGGAAGACCTCCTCCTAAGCGCCACCCCCTCGGGCCCACAGGAACACAGCTTCATCAAGCGCTATGAGACGCTGGAGGTGGACGTGGCGTCCTGGTTCAAGGATGTCATGGCGAAGACTGAGTCACCGCGGACTAGCAGCGTCCTGAGCCAGCCGCAACTGCCCTTCTTCAGGTAGCCGTGTGGCATCGGCCAGCCCCACGGGGGGCCAGGGGCATGGCCAAAGGTCCCCTTCCCCACCCGGCCACCCAGCTGCCCGAAAGGGGAGACCTGGGACCTGGACGGCCACCGAGGGCTGAGGACAGAGAGTGAGGGGTGCCCATCTGCCCCCCCCCCGTCCTGGGCCAGCCAAGCCCCACCCTTCCTGCCCTGGGGTCAGCCGGCCACGTGCGTCCCCCGACAGACACTGTGAACGGAAGACAGCAGGCCGAGAGCAGAGCCGCTGTGCATTCAGCTGCAGCCTCTGGGCCAGGGCGGCCCCCAGGGGCCAGGAGAGAGCCCCCAAGTCCCGCAGCCACCACGCTCCCAGCGTGCCATGCTCCCCACCACCCCCACACGCCTGTTCCCCCTCCGTTGCCCTCTGTCCCCCGCTCTACCTCTCTGCCCCAGTCTGGCTCTCCCGTCACCCTGTCCTGGCCTGAGCCTGGGCCCAGCCCCCTCCTGACAGGACCCCTGGGTCTGCATAGGTCTCCCATGGAGCAATGAGTCAGCGGCCCCCAGAAAGGCGGTGTGGGCATTTGGACTGCGGCTGGACAGGGCTGCACACTCTCTCTCTCTCTCTTCGATCTCAGGGGGTCCTTTTTGGAGTTTATTGTATTTTATTGTACTTGGTTGGGTGTTTGGGGTGGGGGGTGGAGGAGAGCTTGTTCTCAAGGGGTTTGTCGGTACCTTCAGAAACTTTTACCAAAGTCACGTTTAGCTGCTTGTGGTGGGGCCCCCAACCTCCCTTGGGCATTGGGGGGCTCGGGCTGCTGCTCTGGGGTCTCCAGGTGCCACAGCTTGGGGGTGAAGACCTCGGGGTGCAGTGGGGTCTTCGGGGCCCTGGCCACACAAGATGGCCTTCAGGGAAGGTGGGCTTGGGGCATGGCGCAGAGCAGGTGACCAGAGGGACTTGGTGACAGAGCGGGGCCATGGGGCCGAGGGAGGGGTCCGGAAGGAGTCAGGGATCGAGGGCAGAGTGTGTGGATGTGGGGGTTCGAGGACGTGTGACAAGCTCCAGCGGGGGCAGGGGCCGGGCTGAGGGTGGGGGTGTGAGGCCATCACCCTCTTTTGTGCCCCTGGCCGTCCCTCTACTCACGCACACCTGGCCCAGCCCACGATGAGACCCGGGACTGGGAAAGATCAGATGTGCACTGGGGGCCCAGACCAGGGTACCCCCCCCGAGCCCGCTGGGGTGACCAGAGCAGGAGGGGGTGTGGTTCCTTTTTGTGGGTGTTGCATGCAAATCAAGTGGACAAGAAAAAACAAAACCTCGTAAAACCGCAAAGAAAAACCAACACGAAAGGCGTGGAAGCCGGCTGGCCCTGGCGGAGGCCGCACAGGCGTAGCACTGCTCTCCTCTCACCTGGCCTGTTGACTCCTTTACGATATTCACAAAACGCCGCATGTTTAAAAAGTCATAGACGTCATGGTCTCTCTGCCCTCAGGGGCAAGGCCACCTTCTCTTGCCCCTTGGCCTCTTTGTCAGGGGTGGGGGTCTGCTGGGCGGGGAGGAGTGGTGCCAGTATGCCTGGCCCTTTCCTCCTCCCCTGGGTCCAGCTGTGGGGGCCTCTGCGGATTGCTGGAAGGTCGCATGGCTGGTTCCAGGGCCAGAACAGGCCCAAGACCGGGCTGCCTGGTTTTAACTTTATTTTCTGTTTCCTGAGTGTGTGTCTGCCCACCCTCACCCCCTTCAGTGTTAATTGGGGAGCCCTGGGGGGAAGTCTCCTGCCTCCCCGCCTCTCTCCCAAGACCTCCCCCCTCGTCACCAGCCATCCCTCTGGACCAGGCAGAGGGTGGACCGGGTGGGCAGAGGCATGGGCGTGGCTCAAGCCGCCAGTGTTGCCCTGCCCCTTTTTAAAACAAAACGCCCTCATTTGTAAACCCTTAGGCGCTTGAGAATAAACCCCTCCCTTTTCTTCCACAGTCTGGTGTGTTGTGGACCTGGCAGGGTGAGGTGGAAAGGGGGTGGTGTGTGTGGGGGGGGCATTCTAGTGGATGAGGCCTTCTCATTGAAGGGAGACTGAGGCAGGGTTGGGAGCTGGGTGCGAGGTATCAAGCAGCCAATGTGAGGGACCCCCCTGCCCCCATTGGCCCCAGGGCGGGCAGCAGAGGATCCCTTAATCCCCCCAGGCCTTGGGCATTGGCTCTGGTGTCAGCCCGTCAGTCTGCCACCCCCGCTCCCTGCCTCCCTCCTGGCCAAGGACAGGGCCACCTGCCCACGTTCAGGGCCTTGGTGCAGCCCAGCTGGTGTGTCTGCTCTGGCCCCAGACACTCCGACCTCAGCCAGTCAGCATGCTGGGCACCGTGCTGCTGCTGGCCCTGCTCCCGGCAATCACCACTGTGCCCAGCGGGCCACCTGGTATGTACGGGCAGGGAGGTGATGGGTCTGTCATACTCCTAGCCCTGTGTCACTGTCTTTATTTTTTTTGAGATGGAATTTTGCTCTGTCGCCCAGGCTGGAGTGCAGTGGCGCGTGATCTCTGCTCACTGCAACCTCCGCCTCCCAGGTTCAAGTGATTCTCCTGCCTTAACCTCCTGAGTAGGTGGGACTACAGGTATGCATTAGTGCGCCCAGCTAATTTTTGTATTGTATTTTTAGTAGAGATGACATTTCCCCATGTTGGCCAGGCTAGTCTGGAACTCCTGACCTCAGACGATCTGCCTGCCTCAACCTCCTAAGGTGCTGGGGTTACAGATGTGAGCCACCGTGCCTAGCCATCATTACTCCCTTTCAACTAGACCTCTGGTCCTCCTCCCCCTGGGGGTGGGGGGCAGGGGAGTGGGGTGGGGTCTGTCTCCCCATCCCAAGGATGGCTCACATCCCCACTTCGGCAAAGTTCCCTGCAGTCACGGAGAGGGCCAGGGTTGTGGGAAGCGGCCAGTCTACCCAGGTGCTCTTCAGAAGTGCGGAGGGTGTCGGTGAGGGGATGGAGGTGGGGGGCTCATGCCTATAATCCGAGCACTTAGGGAGGCCAGGAGTTGCAGACCAGCCTGGGCAACATAGACTCTGTATGGCTGTGGTGGCGTCTGTGGTCACAGCTACTGGAAAGGCTGAAGCTGGAGGATCGCTGGAGCCTGGGAGTTGGAGACTGCAGTGAGCAGTATTCACACCACTCCAGCCTGGGTGGCAGAGGGAGACCGTCTCAGAGAAAGAAAGAAAAAAAAAAGGATGTGATGTGCAGGTGATCTGTGTTTGGAGACTATCAGTTTTACCAGGACCTTGCTCAGCACCTCCTGAAGGAGACATCAGTGTGCATGTTCAGGGTCACGGAGAGGGGAGGGGACCCCATGGCCACCCTCAGCCTGGACAAGTGGAAGAGTCCCAATCTTGATGGCCTACCTGGGCTTTGGCTGTGCCTTCGAGAGCCTCTAGGGAGAGTATCTTCTTCACTCCCCTTCCCCGTTGGTGACAGCATCTATATCCCCTTAGAAAGGCGAGCTGCCGGTCCTGCTGTGTCCCCAAGAGCAGCCGGGGGAAGGTGGGCGGCCTCTAACTTCACTCAGCCTGATCCCACTATCTGGTGCTCCTCACTGTTTCCCTTCTGCCCCAGGGAGGCCCTCGCCAGCTTCGGCGGCTTCTCTAGGGGTGCACAGCTTTGCACCTTGCTCAGCTGCTGGGCTGGGCGGGTCGCTGGCGTCGCCAGAGGGCACATCACCGTCAGGGGGAACGTGGCGCGGAGCCCATCATGGGTGAATCCGCTGCAGCAACCACATCCCTTTTCCAAAGGTGGCGGCGGGGGCGAGGTGGTAGGGTCACTTTTCCCGGAGGCCTAAAGGGCAGCGCACTTTCTCTCTCCTCTGGGCCACCCTTTACCCCCGCCAGCGCCCCAGTTCCCCGCGGCGCCCGGCCCCTGGCTGCGCAGACCCCTCTTCAGTCTGAAGCTGTCCGACACCGAGGATGTCTTCCCGCGCCGCACGGGGCCGCTCGAGGTCCCGGCCGACAGCCGCGTGTTCGTGCAGGTGGTTACTCCGTGGACACCAGGGACGGACGGGGACGGTGGGGACGGGCGATTTCTGATGGCGCCTCCGTCCCCCAGGCGACCTTGGCCCATCCCTCCCCGCGCTGGGGCCTGGCCTTGCACCGCTGCTCAGTGACGCCGTCCTCACGCCCGGCCCCGGGGCCAGCCCTGGCGCTGCTTCTCGAGGGCTGCCCCGCCGACGCCTCGGTCGCCTTCCCGCCACCGCCACCGCCGAGCCCGGGTTCCACCCGCCCTGTGCGCTTCAGCTTTCGTCTGCGCCCAGTCTTCAACGCCTCAGTGCAGTTCCTGCACTGTCAGCTGAGTCGCTGCCGCCGCCTCCGGGGAGTCCGCCGGACGCCTGCGCCCCTGACTCCCCCGCCGCCATCGTGGGTGCGCAGGCGCAGAGCCTGGAATCTGGGCGCTGGGGCCCCTCGGGAGCTGGGCACGAGCCACTCTGGTGGTGGAGAGAGGATACCCTCCGGGTCTGAGGATCTGGGGGTGGGGGGTGGAGGAGTTGGGCGTAGGGGCCCATCTCTGTCAACAGAGTTTCTCCGGGGACAGTGTGGGCACTGAGTTCCGTCATGGACAGCTCTGGGATTCTTCAGAGCTGGGGGCTGGATGCAGAAGGCCACTAAAGGGGACACATTTCTGGGAACGGGGTTGGGTCGCACATGCTAGGTGCTGGGAGAGCTGAACCATGTGATCTTGTGGGGCTGGGATTTGGGGTCCTGAGGGGCTGGGTGGCTAGCCACTTATATGCATAGCCGCTGGGCTCAGGGACCTCTAAGCGGCCAGATTTCCAGGGCTTCCATCCTGGCTGTGGTGGAGAGCTGGACTCAGGTCTCTCTCGGGGTCACTAGGGACTAGAGCCAAGATCCCGGGGCCCTGATGTCCCCGGTTCTTTCCCACCTCCCTCTCCCCCAGTGCCTGCGTCAGGACGAGGCGTGCGCCGGCGGTGGCAGCGTTGAGAGCTTGGCTGCCGACGGCCCCCACCTGCACACGCTGACGCAGCCTATCGTGGTCACCGTGCCGCGGCCGCCCCCCAGTGAGCACTCAGTCCTCCTCCGCAGGGGACCGTGGGGCAGCAGTGGGGGGTGGGAAGGACACCTGGGTCCTGGACCCAGTCTCAGCGTCGCACTTCGCACAGGGCCGCCCAAGATCATCCCTGGCCGCGCCGTGCGCCCCGAATCTCCCGCGCCGGCCCCCGCGGCCCTGGAGCCCGCGCCGGTGGTGGCGCTTGTGTTGGCAGCCTTTGTGTTGGGCGCCGCGCTGGCCGCCGGGCTGGGCCTCGTCTGTGCCCACTCAGGTACAGATGTCCGCCATGTCCCCAGCCTATTCCCGTGCGTCGGGACCGGGGGCGGCCGCGATCCCTCGTGCAGGGCCTCATCAGCCCTAGCTAGACCTGCCTCTGCGATGTCCGCAGCAGCCCCCAGGGGTCGCCCATAGCCTGGCCTGGCGCGCAGCAGCGCTTCTGCAGCCCGCCTCTCCCTTACAGCGCCCCCAGGCCCCGGCGCGCCCTCGAGAGCCTCGCCCAGCAGCCCCCATCCCAGGAGGCCCCAATGAGGAAGGTAAGTATGGAGGTGGGGGGAGCTGGGGGTGGGAGGAGATGACAGTGACGCTTCCTAGCGCTTAGTCCGTGCCCCCCCCACCCTTTTTTTTGAGACAAGAGTCTCGCTCTGTCGCCAGGCGCCAGTCTGGAGTAGAGTGGCGCGATCTCGGCTCACTGCAACGTCTGCCTCCCGGGTTCAAGCAATTCTCCTGCCTCAGCCTCCTGAGTAGCTGGGACTACAGGCCAGCTAATTTTTGTATTTTTAGTAGAGACGGGGTTTCACCATGTTGGCCAGGATGGTCTTGATCTCCTGACCCCATGATCCGCCCACCTCGGCCTCCTAAAATGGTGGGATTACAAGCATTAGCCACCGCGCCCGGCCTTTTTTTTTTTTTTTTTTTTTTTTTTT